>MU404188.1:0-97059 GCA_022695795.1 Biscogniauxia marginata
ATAATAATAATAATAATAATAATAATAATAATAATAATAATAATAATAATAATAATAATAATAATAATAATAATAATAATAATAATAATAATAATCAAAACACAAGTCACACTCAAACAAGTTCGGTAGCTTTATAGCAAACATGTTATCTGTAGCCATTAGGACTATCTCTGCAATCGTAATCTATCTAAGTCCCTCTCCGTGCCTCTTTGCCTGCAACACCGAAATTTTGTTTCCCCCTTCAGTCAAGGTCGCAAAGAGTGCCAGTACCTAATTGTCGTGACCAAGTCTGGTGTGTCCGCCACACCAAGACATCCTGTCACAACTAAAATGATCAACTTCGGTCTTACCAGACCCCTTCCTCATATGTCATAACAGCGAGCCTCAAATCCATATACCCTGGGCCGATTCATCATACAAATATACAGCTAATCGTACAAGAAGATGAAAGTATCGAAATGATGATAGAACATCAACATCTTCCTCACACCTCGAAAAGTAAAGTGGGGCACATCGACAAGCGACAAAGCGATCGCACACAACTTCTGTAGTGAAGCTGCCGAGGAGTCACGTCCCATCCAACTTACTGCCAATCTGAACCAATCACTCCACGTCGCTCAGCGTCACGGAGCATACGTTCGTGGAGATCCTTGGTAGCAGCATCATAGTCCGCCTCGGGGGCTTCTCCCGGAGGACAATTCTCTCCAACCTTCTCCGCCGGTCCCTGGACTGCGTCAATCTCGACGGGCTTGTTGCCGCCATTTGGGGAAGTACGAGCTGGGGAGCCGTTCGGGTTCGAGATAGCGGGGCCAAGAGATGCCGCCGCGTGTCCGAAATACTGAGGTAGGTATCCCGTGGCGGTGGTTGAGGAAACGGCACTGGGCAGCACGTTTCCGCTAGTCGAGCCTTTCTTCAACATCGTCTGCCAAAGATCATGCCCGGATTTGTTGCTGCATCCAGTTAGCGTTAGCCCCGCGTGAACTTATCAAAAACGACGTCTCGTCAACATACCTAGATCTCTCTACATCTCTTCGGCCCTGCAAAGTCGCTTTCTTATCGTTGGCCGTCTCTGCATTCGACTTGTCAGAGGGAGACAGCTTGCAATCCTTGAGCGCCTTGTCGAGATTGCTGGCTTGTGAGGCGGTAGCGGAACTCTTCGCGTTTGCCTTTGGAGTGTCGCTGCGTCCAACATCGTCGGGTGCTACGATTGGAATGGCTTTGCTGAACTTCTGGCCGCCTTCACGAGAGCGAATGTTGTTAATATCACGGCCGAGACGAAACGGGTCATTCTCCGCAGATCGCAAGGCCAAGTTGCGATCGGTTTCCGCGCATCCAATAGGAGTCGGTTGAGCTCCAGCTGGTGCCGGGAGTTCCTTGGTCTCGCTTGACTTCACGGGGGAAGGAGGGTAGAAATCCTTTCCGTCGAACTTGGGCAACCCTAGTCCCTTGCTTGAGACTCCGCCCCAGTAGATATGTCGAGCACGCTTCTCCTCCTCTGTGAGTTCTCGCGGATACAGATAGTCACCACCACGGGCATTATAAGAGTTCATTCCCGGAGGCAACCTTCCGACTAGATACGGAGCAGTCGCAAAACCACCGCGACCCAAGTGCTCGAGAGGCAACTGTCCTTCGACGGGGGTTGAATCGTTAGTGAAGTAGGTGCTCGCAGATTGCATAGTTTCCCAACTACCACGCTGATTCTGCTGGAGAGGACCAGGCTGCCATTGGCCCTGGCTGTATTCACCTACGGCACTGGGCTGGGGAACATGATGCGATTCTTCAGGTACCATCACAGCAGTTGATGGGTTGCTTTCGCCCGGCGCCATGGAGACCTGTGGATTCGATCCAGGCTGGAAAGGGGGTGCTGAAGCAGCACCGCGAAGCAGAGCCTCATCCGCCACCTTGAGTGGGTCGGACTCATCGAGCTTCTTCAGAATATGCGCCTCGAGAGCTTCTAAAGCACGAGAAGCTTGGTGGTTATTAGTCTTGGTCGAATTGATACCAACTGCCAATCGATTTCTCTCCGGGAATGGTCGCCTGCCACCGCGCTCCATCGTCTTGGGGTATCTGAGAGTAGGTCGTCCAGTTGACTCCATAGAACCCCGATGAGATCTTCCCGTTCGATTCTCTAGAATACTAGAGGGTCTCGAAGGTGTCTTGTAGGGCCTCGTATCTGGGACGATGGTCTCGGTGCTCTGTTCAGACTTTGGATAGTGCATGGCTTCGAAGTTGAGCTGCATCCTGTAGTTGTTCTCGAAATGCTCGATGTTCTGCTTGATCTTCTCCGCCTGCTCTTTGGTCGCCTTCTCGTCGATCTGATGCTTATTGTAATGCAACTGATCCTCAAAGTATCGAAGAGACGTTCTCAGAGAATCTAGTTGACGCTTGGTAATCTCGCTTGGCTTGATCGAGGTAATAGGTGGAGTAGTTGTCTGCTTTTGCGCAGAATGAGGCTGGAGCTGGATTTGCTGATGACCGCCGCCAACACCAGCTGGTTGAAGCCCAGGTGGACCAAATACGAATGGATGAGGCATAGGCTGGAAACGGTTATGAGCAAAAGCCGGGTGTCCCATCATGCCAGGGGGAAGGTAAGGACCTGGGATCAACGGAGCCATATGAGGTGGGCCACCTACCATGGGGGAAGGGTAGATGTGACCATTGAAGATGAAAGGCCGGCTTTGATCAAACTGGTCAGGGGGCGAGATCTTGACCGGAGCGGGTTTCGGCTTCTTAGCGCTACCACCCTCAGGCTTGCCCTGGGTTGAAGCAACCATGGCACCTTGTTGACCTGGGGCCAGCAACGGTTGTGGCATATACGGAGGAAGTGGGGCATGGCCGGGTGGGATACCATATCCCCAGGGGAGGCCAGCAGGCATGGGGTAGAGAGGCATAGGCAAGCCCATGTGGTGAAAGAAGGCAGGATGGGCAGGATGGCCTGGGAATACGGGAGGCATCATGGGAGGAGGCGGAGCTTGATCGTTGGCACCTGCAACAGCCTCGGGCTGTCCTTCTTTGGTGATCTCTACTGGACCTTGTCCTTCCTGTCCAGGTCGATCCTTATCCCACTTTGCGGTAGGAGATGCAGAGCCTCGGGTATTGGGAACGATTCTTCCGCCAGCTGTTACGCGAACATGAGTGGGGGAAACAACTGCTTTGAAGAATCTCTGGAATCCCTCACTTTGTTGTGCGACAAGTCCTGTAGGGGCCGGAAGGGGCTCGCTAGAGGTGACTTCAGATCCCGTACGGCCGCGGTACTTCCACTGCACATCTTCAGCACCTTGGTGAGCTTGTTTCTTGCCTTGGAAGAGAATTTCGTCGCTATCTGTAGACGAAGAGACATCCTCCTTAGCTTGCTTCAGCCGTTGAAGTTGCTGGGATTGCTGGGATTGTTGGGATTGCTGGGTAGATGGCACAGCGTTGCCTTTGCCTTTGACAACGTCGCCTGGATGGATACGTTAGTGTGCGACATCAGGAAAGGGAGTGAAGTCGAATGTTTGCTTCGAAGAAAGCACGGGAAACAAGAGACGGCATTATTGCACAACCAGAAATGAGAGGAAATGAAAGGAAAGGAAAGGACAGGAAGGAGAGTAGGACATGAGGATGCAAGCTAGAGCATTACTTACTGATCTCAGGGTCTTCCTTGAGTCTCTCCAGGGCGAGTTGGGGAGCCTGTTGGCCTCTAAGCTGGAGTAGCTCGCCGACACTGTAGCTGCGGGACTCCATGGAGCAGGTGAGAAAGGCAAAGAGGCAGTAGGTGCGTTGGTTATCTAGGCCGTTCCAGCGGAAGAGGACAGGGTAGGCAGGAATTTCGATGGGATTTGGTGCAAGGTATTCACAGGCGATGCTGAGAACTGCAGAAATCTGAGCAAAACGCCTGCCCATGTCAGCAGAGTTCTGGGCGTCAAGTTGCGACGCGATGAACTGGGGAATGTGGAAAGGCGCCGTTGTCATTGCGTCGCCAAACTGCATCTCGCCGACAAAAACTTGGGCACAGAAGTAGCTATTTTTGAGGAGGTGCTTGATCTCCATGACAGCGGGTGCCGGGAGGCGGACATCATCAACCTGACTCAGCTTGAGCCGGTCAAACAGATTGTTGACGAGCCTTCGGTGGTTGGGTGGCATCTTGGTACAAGCAGTGCGTGTGCAGATGAAGTGTGGGTTTAGGTATGGATTGAGGTATGGGTTTAGGTGTAGGGTTGGGTTTGAGAGGTACTGAGAACACCGCCGGAGAAGAAGTACTTTTTCTTCTTGGTAGTGCACAACTTGCGCAGGAAAAACGAGTAGTGTGCGTGGGTGAAAGACAAAAATGCGTAGTATGAAGGCAAGAAAACAGAATTAGGGTTGGAGTGAAGTTGCAAGAGGAATGAAAATGGCAAATAGAAAAAAAGAAAAGGTGGTGCTTGGTGAGGATGTGTGCCGACGATTTTTTATGGCAGCGGAGATGGAAAAGAAGTAAAGAGGTGAAGAGGTGAAGAGGTGAAGAGGGCGTGAAGAATGATTTGTTTTGGTGGGTGGACAAGAGAAAATGATTTTCGTCCACGTACCAAAAAAAAGAAAAAGAAAGAGAAGCGAGTGGCAGCAATCAGCAATAGTTAGGCATACAAGATCCTGAGCCAGATCTGTGAGGGCGTTGTTGGGGCGACGAGGACGCGTGGGAGACGTGTGAAGTTGGACGGGTGATGGATGAATCGCCGGTAACGAGGGCAACAAACCAGTCCAGAGGATTATGTATCTGTCAAGCATCTACCCTCGGTTGTACGCGCCAGCAGGTAGGATCCTAGGGTCTACTTTCTAGGCAGGTTGGAAGAAGCGAAAGCACGTCTGGAAAGGTGATGTTCATGTTCATGTTCATGTCTCGCCTTCGTATCAAGAGGGCAAAAGCCTAAATTTATTCCTATTCATTCCACTGTCAGGGACGACCTCTGCTACCTACCTGTAACTGCGCCTGCCCGGAGCAATGTCGACAGAGCGTTAACGAGGAAAGACCTACTTGGATATCATATTTACATCTTTTGTGGGTATGTACCTACTGCATACATCGTTAAAAGAATCACAGGTACATACCTAATAAAAACCCACTAGTAGTCGCTGTTATAGTACATGTGCTGGTCCCCTGGAACATGAATGACCCTTTGTCTCGTTATTTTTGCAAACCTTTTACAGTACATGTAATCCTTATACCTACCTACATCTTATCATGTATTCAAGTTCTCCCCTATAACAGGTACCCACTACAACGTGAAAGCCCGAACTAGGTACCTATAATGACATGAAAATCCATCTTGTCAGGATCGAGATAACTCGATAAATGTGCAGGCTAGAAGGTAGGTAGGTGTGTCTATACACCATTTGCTTCTCCGTGATATGTCCCATGTGGTGCGCCGCCCCCCTATTCAGTTGTGTAACATAGGTAGGTACATGATAATTTGTGTCTACACGAAGGCAAAATTGTTGGATGATCACAGAAAATCACCAGATTATCCCAATTATCCTAACCTCTCATCAAGGCTATTAAATATCACAACACACCCCTTATTACTTATCATGGTTTCCTACCACCCTAGGTACATTCCTAGATTCAAGGCCGCCTTCTTGTTTTACGGCATGAGAAAGAAAGGGGAGGAAAACCTCTATTAGGGAGAAGACAAAATGTAGATATTTATATAGAGGTGCAGTGGTGTATATCAATAGAAAACCTCTCGGTATCATTGGTACTTTCAGCTTCCAGTTGCTCATGTATACCTAAGGTAAGGATGGGGGTAAGAAGCGAGATCGAATTGTCATCTACCTAGGTTTCTCTTAGGATGACCGACAGCCACTCCAGATACATATGTGGAGAAAGAAAAAGGCATATACGACTGACATTAAATCATATTCGTGCAGAGGTATGTCCTCCTAATCACGTGTCCTATATAGCAAATAATTTCTACTGGATTACTAATCCCTGACAGGAGTTGCCGGGCAAGCTCGCTATTAGCAGTGTCACAGTTCTCGACGAATGTTCATTGGGTGGGAATCAAGTCTATTCATGCAATCTGCAAGGAACTACTATATCCGATAGCCAAGCTATATAAGAAACAACATCCGCCATCACCACAGAAGATAATACAATCAGATTGAGTAGGGGGGGTGGACCTAAGGAGGGCGAACGATCCATAAACCATCCGTAACAAGCGGTGAACAGCCAGAAAATTCATGCAGCTGGGGGACCACTGGTGTGTGATCCTGTTTGAGTCATAGGGGTAGAGGGGGCCAGACCAGCGGAAAAGGCTGACGCTCTTGGCCAATGATCCTTCATGAAACGCTTCGTGTTGACTTTTTTTTTTTACTGTTGATCTAGATATTAGAATATTTCTAGTGTTGAGGATACGGGATGGGCTAGATGAAATTGCCTATCTTACCGCCGGTAGCTCGGAGATCGCTCTCCTCTTCTCTATAAGTTGTGTCTTCGCACAGAGCCGGAACGTTGAGGAGTCCATCACATCAACAAGATGCGACCGTTATCGGGCTCCGGCGGATTCGGCGTTGGCGGGTCGGGCCTAGGCGCTGGTTCGGGCTTGTGACCGCCGGTCTCTTGAGAGCTATTCGGTGGCAAGGGGAAATCGCCAGGCCAAATATGTTGATCGTAAGAGAGAATCCTCATCATCATCATCGTGATAAAGTTTCTATGAGTCTTGAATAAACGGTGGCAAATATGGGGATGCCGGGAATGATGGGGAAATGGCTGGAAGACAAAGAGTATGAGGGACTAAAACTACAAGTCTGCGAGTGCTCTCCCCTCTTATGTAACTGCAGTCGTGATTTTCAGATTGGCAAGGTAGCAGAGCAGAGCAGCAGAGGGGGCTTCTTATCAGTATCATACTACAAGACATTATCACACCAAGATCCCCGCCCCATACATCCATCAATCCTCCATAGGCAGTCAATCCTGTTTCCCTAGATAGTAGGTCAAGCCCAAAAGTCGAAACGTCCCGCTAGATTGGGCGACGTGCGCCCGATTGAAACCTGCAAGTTGAGTGGGTATGGGTTCGGTTACCGACTGACCACGTGGTCCATTAGCAAGGAAATCAGGTCTTCTGACGGCTATGAGTCTCGATGGGATGACGGCGGCTATTCCAAAGAGGTTCTTGCTTAGATCGACATTGGCGTCTAGGTCTTCCATTTTAACGCACGGCTGTGGAGCGGAATAGAGCGAGCAGAGAATGTTCCATGAGCCATATTGGACTAGCAGGGACCCTAGACAATTGGTGCGACTGACAGTCTTCCTAATTGACCTAGGGCCATGTCTCGGCATGGAGTATTCGGAGGGGGGGGGGACGTGACTTGAGAGTGACACCCACCTACCCTCCTCCCCACGTTGTCTGGTAGACTGCGGTGCTACCTGTCGCACCTATCCTATGGCGTCTAGATGACGTCTGAAGCACTAGGCCCCATGCATAAAACAAGGCTGATATCGCAGAGACTAGGTATCCGTCGGCCCCCAGTGGTGCGACCTGCTCAAAGCTCGCGGTGGTACGAGGAGGGTTGGATGCGCCCATCTGGTAGTTTCGGAGAGCGTCGACCGCATTTTCAGATGGCTAAAAGATCAATCCTCGACCCGGCCAGCACTACACCGGTTTCTGATTGTACACGTGAGCACGTATCCTCCGTAGACATTGCCATACTTTCCCACTTCGGCTGGCTGTCCTTGAAGCTAAGTGAAGGTTTCAGAACGGGATCTCCACATGATCGGCGGGACCAATGCACGTCACGCCTGTCAACCGTGCTTCTTTTAAGGGAAAAAACAGGGATGGCGAGTGCTGTCAGTGCCGAGTTAAATGATTGTGGATTCCCGTTGTCGCTTGAGTGTTTTTTCAGCATCCGCCGCATGCTATCTAGGTAGCATGGGGGCGGTCACCAGCCATCTCCCTGGTTAGAAGACAGCAGGTAAGCCTGGGTTGACAAGCTGAAGCCGCAATGGATGAAACTCTGGAGAGCAACAGAAATGGTGGGCCGACGTTTTAGATATCTGAAAGATGGAGAGGTAACGCTAGGTAGTTGGTACAAAAGATTGATATGAAGGCATCGTGAAAGGTGTTATATTTTAGATATGTGGCGCCTGTGGCTAAATAGGGGTCCCGAATTGGCAGTCTATAGGTTGTGGCTTGGTCTAACCGAAAGCTTAATGTAGGTCCGGCAGCGGATGCGTGACCACCCGAGTTGCTTGCTAGCTGCAGTGTTACACAGACCCGTCTTGTATGTCTTTTACTGTGTGCAGTAATTCTCTCGCCTTCCCTTTTCTTTACTACAATCATCTCCACCTCACCTAATTCTCAACCGGGTTCGCAGTAATTACCGGTACTAGGCGTCTCATATGCCCGCAATGTTAGGCATGGAAAGGTACTGACTGACTTGTTATTGGATCGACACGGCGGACGCTAGAAAGTGGACGATGACGATCTGGATAAGGTGCGCGAGAATCGACATCATCTATCTGCACAGCTAAGCATACGATGCTCGTCGAATCCTACTCCTAGGTACGTATTACACATTGCTTAGAACAAAAAAGCACTTAAGGTGGGGTCGCCGCCGGGGAGGGACCCCTAAAGACTATTCTCCTGTTCTTCCATTATATCAATAACGTCCTGCCAGCTCGCCCACTCCGAGTCGGAAATTGTGCCCAACAACGGTAGCCGGACGCTGTCGCGATCACCGAAGTTCCTCAAACGGCCGACGGCCTCCTTGATTCCCAAGATGCTCCACTTGTTCACGAATTCTCCCGCCGCACTGACTTTGTATTGCAACAGCTTCGCCTCCTTGATCTCGTCGACCGTCGGCTGCTCCTTGCTAGCCAGGTTAAACAAGTGCACGGCTGACTTAGGGAAGAAAGCGGAGACCACATCAACAGCGCCAGTAGCGCCTACGGCTATCGCAGATAGTAACTGTTGACCCAGGCCAGTATAGGGGTGAAAGTGGGTATAGTCGATTGACGGGTTTGAACAAATCTGCGCGTGCCACGACAGGTCTTGATGTGCCAACTTAGCCCCTACAATATTAGGGTGCTTAGCTAGCTCAGCATACGTAGCTGGGGTGACCTTGATATTGTTCGAGACCGTTGGGTAATCATAACTAAGGTAGATGATGGCATTAGTGAGTGAGATTTATTTTTTTGATAAAGCTAACGCCGTCGTAAGGTAAGCTCAAGAATACACCCCACAAGATGGGTTTTTATTTTTCGATTACCAGGGCAGCGATTTAATACACTGTCAAGCCCTTTACGAGCTCTTTTTTGTGAGGGTGCTTTGGAATCTGCAAGGCACGCAAAGCTAGTCTAGCTGTGCTGTCCGATACTACCCCCAGGCCAATAAGAGGCATATTCTCTCCTGAGGGAAGAGCACTCTCAAACAGGCACTAATCGTGCGAGAGTGGCATTTATGTCACACTTACATCATGATTGGCAAGGGGCTCGAGTCGGCTATAGCTGTGAACCACTCGATAATGCCTTCTTGCGAGGTAGCCGCAGCAAAATATCCAGGTACCAGGCATACACCCCATTGTGCACCGGCGTCCTTGGCAGATTCTAGCTGGGCAATCGTCTCTTCAAAGATTTGCGTGACAGTGCCCGCAGTCAGAGGATAGTCCTTGAAGCCGGCTTCATCGAGGGCCTTTCTCGTTGCGGATATCACTTTGACCCGTTCGTCATTTGTGACGTGTATCGCCTCTCCCGTGCTTCCAAATAAGACCAAGCCCGTGATACCTGATTTTGCCAGGTAGAGCGAGTATGCAACTTGGGTGTCGATGTCCACAGGTGCGGTAATAGGGTTGTAATTTGACGCGTTCTTGCCTACAAAGAAGGTTGGCACCGGCACATACATGCCAAGCGGTGGAGGGCTTCCCATGGTCACATTATCAACCCGCCCGACATTCCTTGATCGAGAAGGGCCAATTTCTGCCCTGGCCGCGAACGAAAATAGAGATACGAGGAGGTAGAAAATTAGTCTCATTTTCGCCTGTATTTGTATACTGCTGTTGTTGTAAACAGGATGGAAAATATATATCCTCCTAAGATACCTATTTAAATGCAGTGCAGGCTGTGACATGAAGCGAGATTCGCGAGTGACGATCTTTCTGTGCCCCTCTCCAACGGAACATAAGACGAAAAAATTGAGCAACCGACGGCGTATTCTCGCCAGCTCCGGGCCGAGACAAGGATCAAATGCATATTTATATGTGATGATCAAGCACATTGCTGACCAGGAAACATATCACACTTGTGATGGTAGTGGAACACAGCCAATTTATAACCGACGGGCTGCCGGGATTGCGCAATAAAGGTACCTAGATATACCTACCAAGGTAGTTGGCCGCTCTAGTCTACATCTGCATGTATATACCTACATGTGCTTACATGCATACATATAGGTAGGAATACATGAAGGTCGCCATGCGTGGGGGGGCTGTTCATCGGCTACATTAGAAAGTTCAGTGCATCTCATTTAGACTCGGCCTGCAGATGTCTAATTATCAATGGACATTCAAGACCTGGAAAGCTTTCCAAACCAAGCCAGATCCAGGGTTCTGGAACGATTCTACAGAACAAATGGAATCGGCCTGGTTGCATTAGTGAAAATCCAGAACGTTCGACCTTCCTTAGGGCTGAGTTATAGACCTACCCAATAGGTATGCAAGAGGTAGGTATATATATGTGATATATCATCTACACGTACGGATGTATACAAAAACCTAATCGAGAAATTCAACTCGGCGGATAATAAGATGCCGTGAAATGATGTTTCTAATGGTATTAAGACGTTGTTAATAAAATATAAAATCGATTTACAAGTAACGAACGACTACTTTTAATTAGTCGTAATAAAATATTCGGTTAGAAAAGGCGGAAGACTCGGTGATATATATAATTACCTATACATCTCGTTTAGATTTAATGAGATGGCTTACCTTAGGTTGATTAATTTCTTCTTCTCTTGAGACGATCAGTACGAATTCGGCCAAGCGATTGTGAGATTAGTATAACGCTTAAAAACTGAATTAATTTAACTAAGTCCCCCATTCTATCATTTAAAGTGAATCTTAAAAACACCTCGTTACCGCAAAGACTGGAAGCCAACGGCTTGACCTCGACCTACCTACTAGGCGTTGGCTTGAGTACCTCGGCGGTTTTTGTCGATTAGAATGCGAATAGCGTCTCGATCTTGCGACTAACGAGGAACTTTAGTAGACAGCTACGGTAACTAACTTACACCCCTGCAGTCCCTTTGCCCTAGTAGCGCATTCTGGCTTAGTCCAGCTTGTCCGCTTCGGGCGCCTCACAGGCTTGCGGTAACCGTAACTAGATCGAGCGACTTAAAACATATACATAAGCTACGGGCCTCCGCAAACCCCTCAGTTTCACTTCCGTCTTCCTCCACTAGATTATGGTTTACTTAACCGAAGCTCTGCAACCGACGGGAGTCCGAGAGACCGATCACATGTGGTTAGCGAAGATGCTAAGTGCTGTTCCGCGAGTTTTTCCAGCCCGGACGAGAGGAGGGCACATGTGGAAGTATCTGGTCAAAATGGACGACTTTGAATTTATTTGTTCCCGGGTTTTCGATTTTCTGTTCGTGACATATCTCAAATATACATATCCAGCGCCTGGGTGAAGCTAGTGACCGGTAAGCAAGAGCCTAGCAAGAACTCACTATGGTAGATAGCTGCTAACATTGTGTTTACTCAAAAGAGTGCCTTTAAACAGACTTTTTTTCAAAAGAAACAAGATTCATCCATAATGGCACCATTGAAGCCCCATTGGAACCAACCATCCCATCCTGATATTCAGGAGGTCATAATCAATGATCACGAATTTACGTCTAAGAGCCTCTCTAAGGTGTATTTGCCTCCCTTCGGGTTATACGCCAAGATGGAATTCCCACCGTGCACTCTAGCCGAGTCGCCTACGTACGCAACTGTTCAATGCGGTCGCAACAAGCACCTCAACCTGAACAGCGATTTATTGTATATCGTATGTGAGATCGGGCCTTGGAAGCGTTCCTTGGGCGTAAAAATTGCCTATTGGAGCATCGTAAAGAGTATTCCGCTCTTAAGCCATCACCTAGAACTCCCACGCCCCCCTGATTGATATTGGATAACTATGCGTACAATGCTTTATACGTTCCTCTACTGACGGCTATTATATAAAGAACCACTCATGCGAGCCTTCTCTTGTTAGTATAAATTTATTTTTACGGATATATGGATAACAAGGTTACTTTTTCTCCCTTTTCATGGATAGAAAAGAGTGATAAACGAATATGCTCTTTCTGTGCCACCGAAGATCGGAAGATAAATCAAAGTACCACTAACAAAAACCATATAATATGTTCAGATCTTCGACACCGCAAACTTCAACGTCATCGCCGGACCCAGGGGCCTAAAACCCGGCGAGGAGCTCACCGTTCGTTACCCCCATCTCTCCCCCCCCCCTTTCCTTCCTTCCGTCTTCGTATCCAACCCGTCCCCCTCTTTGCCCCGTATTCCAAAAACAGAAAAAAATGAGAAGAAGGGAGAAAAAGGAAAAGCTAGCTCACCACCAGGAAACGGCAGTTCTTCTACCCCTCGACAGAATGGCACATGGCGCAGCCCTTCACCTGCCTCTGCGCCGCGCCCACCTGCCGCGGCCGCATATCCGGGGCCCGGGACATGACGCCGGCGCAGCTCTCGGGCGCGTGGCTCAACGGGCACATCCGCGAGCTGCTCGAGGAGCGCCAACATCCACGCCCACACCCACTCCACCCTAGCCGCCGCGAAGACGAGACCGCCCACAACGACAACAACGACGCTACCGCGCAGGCGCTGAGGGACACCCTCGGGCACGCGGAGAAAGTCGTCGAGGCCGCGCGCGCCGCGCTGCGGTCCTACGTCGCCGGGAACTCGAAGACGACGACGACGATGGTGCGTGCCGATGGCGGCGGCGGCGGCGGCGGCGGCGGAGCAGGGTTCGGAGGAGTCGGCCTGGAGGGAAGCGCGGGCTTGACGAGGAGGGGCGCGACGTCGCGGGAGCTGAGCGGCGAGATGGGCGGGGATACGATGGTCGCTTAGATCTAGGAGAAGGGGCTAGCGGGAAGGGAGTTTAGGACTTGCTCTGTTGCTAAAAAGACGGAGTGGTTAAAAATAAAAAAAAAACCCCCACCGTGAGCGCCCCCTTTCTTCTAGGAAGGAAATTTCTTTGTAGGGTCTGGAGAGGAATAGGAGGAGGAGGAGGAAAGTATCGAGATCCCGGGGCTTTTCCGTTTTGCAAATCCGATTTTTTTCCTACGGCGAGTCTCAACACTCGCATGTCTCCAATATCTAAGGGCAAGTCTTCAACAGTCATGCCCGAAACACTCTCATGAAACGAGAGGCTCAAAAGAAAAAAACTTCTCCTTGGTAGCAAAAACCATGTTCATTTCTCAATTACCCCTGACTGAGCTTTGAAGAAAGCTCAGTTTTATTGATCTCTTGCTATTATACATAGTTATCCTATTCGAAAGATATCTATTTACCTACCCAAGTCAAGACAAGTTCCGCCGCGCCGTGCACAAACACCATGCTAGTCCGAGTATAACAAGCCCCAAATTTGCAAACGCCTCCTCCAATATCCAAAACCTTTCCTTGATGTCTGTCTGTCTGTCTGTCTAATCCTCGTCGTCCTCGTCATCGTCGTCTCCCCATCGTAACCAACCACTGCGTTGTACAGCGTCTTTATCGCTACCCGCGCCGCCGCCATATTTGCTCTCTTCTTCCTCCCACTTCAATCTCTCGACCCTCGCCCGTGCTAGGAAGGCCCTGGCAAATCGCCAAGCTTCTGTGTCAGCCAGATTCCACGCCTCTATAGCATCGCGGACCCGCACGTCTGGGCCCGAGTCAGCCGCCCCCACATCCCGAGCCCTCTTTAGAAGACCCGGCTCTCGTGCCAGGTCGTCTTCGTCGGGTAACGGCCCGTCTGCCGGGTCGCGCTGCGGCTTCGGTCTGTGCTTTTTGCCTTCTGGATGGTCATCGTCGGTGTCGATTTCCGGGATTGCAAAGCCGAACCACCAGTCCAAGTCGTGCGGCAGAGATTGTTTTTCGGCTGTTAGCCAGATGGTATGCGATGTGGCAAAGTCTCCAGCTACAGCCTCCTTATAATTGACCACGCGCGCAGACCCGGATATACTTTTGCCCAGGAGCTCCTGGAAGACAACGTAAAGCCAATAATCACGCTCCGTATCCCGTCTGATCCAAGCTATATCTATGTTCTCGCGGAGGGAATTAAGCGTGTGCAGAGTGTAAGGATGCGGAACGGTACCAATGGTGTAGAGATCGGTGTTGTTACGATAGCGTCCCGGTGTTGAGATCTTCATGGGATGTGAAGGATCGCAGGGTGTGCACTTGGGGATATTTGGCGGGCACGAAGATGGTATTGGTGTATCGCCGCATGTAGCGAGCCTAGTTGCAAGTTCCAGCGCCGGCTCAACCATTACGCTTGTATGCGTCGGCATGGGCTTGAGAATGACAATCCCCTTGTTAAATAAACCCTGCCATGTACTATGAAGGTGGGCATTGATAAGAAGATTTAGACTCTGCAGGCCTTGAGCACGATCTGCTGTCACCTTTTCCGTGACCTCATTGTATAGCTTCTCAACCGTTTTAGGATCATAAAATGCAAGAGACTGGCGAGATGGATCAACCTGGAATACCTCAGCAGAAACGGCATCAACCAGGTCCTTGGCTTTTTTCATCTGAGGATCTCGAAGAGCTTGAGTGATTGCGGAAGCAATCGCAGTCTTGGTACCAGCAAATAGGCCATCATCCAAGCCGTCCCATCTTGTCAGAGCTGGATATTCCCCCCTTCTCAAGAAGGACAGCAGCGGATCTTGATAAGAACCCATTGGAAGGAGTAAATAGCTGGATAGCAACCCACCTCCCATGTTTTCCCATGCAAACCATCTCATGAGGTCCTTCTTTAAAGTGGGCTCCATTTCTAGTCTTTGCAACTCGTCGTACAGGGGATTGTTCATGGCTTCGCCCGCGCTCAAAATAATGGGCTTGAAACCTTGGGCCCACCAGGCTCGTCTCCATGTCAGGAGCAGATCGCTCTCGGCTTCGGCTATAGGAGGGTCTCGCTCGATGGTGGTATCGTAATAGCAATAGATGGGAGGCCGGTCTTTCAGGGGTGGAAGAAGCGATCGGTTCTCATCTAGAGTTATGGAGGAGGAAAAAGGACTCCTCCAGTTCCAATTCGAGTACCACGAGCTCCCGCCATAGGTCGAATTCTTCTGCTCGGGCGGGGCGTGTGCGGCGGGCCTGAAGGGATTCAGGATGCTCGAGGAGAATTTGTGGTCGGCGATCGATTTCGAGAGGCTCGGCCCGGTAGGTATAGCACTAGGTAAGGTGAAGAGGAGAGTGAAGATGGCGAACAAGCCGAGGCCGGCGAGGAGAAGGGAGATGCGACGAGTGGCAATTCGGCATAGAGGGATTCCCAGAACATGGCGTTGGCCGGGCATGCTGGCTCTTGTGCGAGATGCACGGGTATTGAAGAAAAGTTCTAGGTTGGTGTGTGGGTAGTGAACATGGAGAGAGCAGGTATCACATGCTTCGGACGACCCAATCTACCGCCACGATGCGTCCGGTGCTGCCCCTGGTCATAGTCCGGTGGCTGTCTAACCGTGTATGTAGTATATTTTCACGATGCTGACGAGAATTTGTCGAGATGTCAGTGACGAAGTGTTCAGGCACCACACGCAGGCCGCGATCCTGTCAAATCCGTGACGCGACCCACTTAAGCTGTCTGGCTGTGCAGGACCTTGCAGGAACTTTGCAGGCAGTTGCAGTGTCCGCTGCAGGGGGATTCCCTGGCAGGTCGCATTGCAGCCGCCTCTGTTGTACCATCGCGACTGCGTGGCTGTCGCGGTATGTGGCTATGCACCCCTTTTAGGAGGTACCTAGGTACCTAGGCGTACCAATAGGGGGCAGGTAGATGATATAACAGTTAACTATCAAGTAAGGAGAATTATCTAGAGAATCCCTCCATCCACACATTCCATCTTAACTACCTACCTATATTTAGGAAAACATCAGCCCGGTGAGAATAACCTCCCCCGTAACACCACTTTAGACTCTTACAATGTAATTCCCTTCAGCTAGAGCGTCTCTTTACACGAAGATGAACATTCATCTTTGGGACTTTCATCCCTATAAAGTTTGAGGGTTGGTAGTTGGCCTTCGTGTATTTGATGTCGTAATTGAGTGCCTATAATATGTGCCATGATAAATTTTATTTCGTGGACGGCCAAGAAGCGGCCCGGACATGGATTCTTGCTAGTCCCGAAACCGAAAAAATGATCATCTGCCGTGGTTGTGGGCTTGCTGGTGGCGTATCTTTGGCCTTTCGACTCGCCATTTCGGGGTTTGTGGCTTACGAATCTATAGGGGTTAAACCTTTGGGCGTCCGGATATATCTTTTCGTCGTAGTGAATACTCTCCACTGGCAAGGCCAGTACAACGCCTCGGGGTATGAGAATGCTGGATCCCCCGCTTTCAAGCGGTATCCCTTGGGGATCAACCACCTAGTTCCGCAGCATTTCGTGAGTCGTGCGAGTCTTCCAAGATACAGCGATAGGACATGAGAGCAGCTCACCGTACGGGCCATTACAACGGAACTGAAGGGCGAGATTCTCATGGACTCTCGAATGGTAGAGTCCATAAGTTTGAGTTTCCGAACGGCTTCTAAGCTCCATATTCCACCAGCCTCACCCACCGCGTCCTCGCATTCCTCGAATTCCTCGCGTAGAGCCTCAATGTACCCTAAAGACGGTTCGGAAGAGACAATGTTGAGGAGTATATGATGCACAGTGAAGGCGACGCCATTTAGGGTTACGTTATTAGTTATGAGAAGTCGATCGGCAATTAACCTAGCCGAGAGTTCTGTAGAATCACCACGGGAGATAGCCTCGTCTATTATTAACTGAAGCCCGTCTTTCTGTGTATCGAATTTATTAGTTCACCGGTATGGGCATAAGCTTTTAAATTGAGAATTTAACTTACCGTAGGTCTGTGACTACTTTCTGTACCAGTCCTATCTTCTATCGTCTTATTTATTCGCTGTTCGATATACGGGGAGCATATGTTGGCGATCTTCTAGGAATAATATAGACACCATAATCGCACCAAGTAGGCTACTAACGGTCTCAGTACCTCCGGGGTGATGCTAATAAGGATGGATCCACCAAAGAGAGCGGCCGACTGCCCTTCAAGTAACTGTATATACTTCTTTTCCCTGCCTAATCATCGTTAAAGCAGGGCTTGAGTTAGCTTTTGTAACGGGGGCACATACATAAAGCTCTGCCATATAGTGTAGAGTTCGTGGCTCTAGCGATTGCCTGAAAACACGTTTGCCATACGGGAACATCTTTCCATCCTGTCTCATCCCCCCACGAGGACTGGAACACGCCATCAATCTCAGCGACTATAGACGCTGTAAATAGATCCAGCTCTCGCGTGAGTTGGCTTGGAATCAGATGTCTGTGAAAAGGGTCGCGAATGATCCTCTGGTCACGAACAGTGTATTTCGCCTGTATCTGCTCCTGGAGGGTACCGAATACATCGAGTCGGTCTTCTGGTAGCCTGTACACTGTCTTCATCTGCCCAGGGGGGAGAAGAATCACAGGGCCTCGATCCAACGTTACAAGCACATATAGCGAGTTAGTCTTGGTAAACTTTGCAACAAATTAGATAGTCCGATACCAGCGATCTGTGTAGGGCGCATGGTGTTTTACCTTGGCATAACCCTCAGAAGCCCATTCCGCTGTCTTCGATATGGATCGAAGTCGCGCTCGTATACCAGAGAACCATTCATCGCGGCGGTCTACGGCAGGAAGTGCATTGAATAAAGCATTATGCTCACGCCAAATCTTCGACCTGGACCCAATGACAAGGTACACGAGAGGAACAGACAAAAGCAACAGACCTACACATGACTGAGTCGCATAGAGGTCCATTTTCACGCATGGCGAAGGCACAAGTAGCCTGGAAGAAAGGTCTCGCGAGAGTTAGGGCCCTGTTCTACGGCTCGTCGTGTTTCTGGATGGTGTCACACGGAGGGACACCTGCAGACGCCGCCAAAGGCCAGTTAGTCATGAGCCAGATTGTTATTGGAGATAGATATTAATGTTGGGTTTAATGGTACCAACGTGCATAAGATGAGGGATGCCCCAGGCAAATAAATTGTATTTAAATAAGCAGAGAATTCTTGGGGGACCTCATAAATGAACTTAGACTCTTAAGTCCCTTGAGACCAAAAATAATTATTGGTTAAAATTGAACTATTGTTCCAAGTCCAACAGCCCTTGTCACAACTAGGATCATTGAAAGAGAACCTAGAATGGAGCGCGTGCACCACATTCGCCCTTGTGGAGAAAAATACCAAATACCAAAGTCAGAGCAATTATAGAGAGCCAAAGTCCCCATCAGTATTAGGTACAAGAAAGTGGTTACATATCCTGAAACTGGGCGAGGGCATTTCGTCGCTACAACAGGCTTTTGAAGGCTAAGGATTTCTGACCCTGTTCCCATTCGAGGAGCTTCGTAACCATATAAACGAAGACCTGTTGAACTCGCAATGCTTTCCCCTACGTTTGGCAGGCTCTCGGTAATATACTGCGACTGACTCTTCTTAGGGACTTCTTTCGGTATATGTCAGCTACAGTTGGTGATGCTCTACTCCAAAAGTTTAAGGGTTCGGATATTTCAACCAAAGATTTCGGAGACAAGTTGAGTTCTCATTGCACCAAATACTCCATTTCACCAACTATCATTAAAGTCAAAGGCCAATATATTTTCGATATCTGCTCTGAACCTAATCGGGCTTCCCTTGCGTTCGTTCGCCATCTTCGGCAGCCGGTGCGATTGGACTTGAACACAACATTGCTGCCAATGACAATACTCCAGTTCTTAGGTGGACATATCAAGGAGGATATTGTCTAGTATCTCATACGAAATCTGGCAGATGGTTGGGCTGTTCTAGGCAAAGACGATATTTCCCAGGCTGCAACCAGTGAACTGTTTCTGGGAGAGCAGCATATAAAGCACCCCAGAAGAACACAGGCAATGAACAGGTGGATTGAGCTACTCCAATATGCGGTTCATATCTCTGCAGTCTTGTTGATAAGGCTAATAATGCGTTCATTTCCTATGGGTAGTCAGTCACGCGGTGTATTTGGCAATTGATCAACATTTTAAGACAACTTCCTGAGACTATAGATAGGTGCATGATCTTTGAGATACGTGTAAATTCTACACGGTTGAGGACTACCCTTACCTACCTGACATATGGGAAGCTCCTTAGAAATAGTGCTGCTTCATTTACTAACTCTCAAGGTTAGTAAAAGTAATTGATAAGTACCTCCTGCCCCCTTTGGGATTTCTAGCTGAAGGACTGCGTAGTACTAGATAATGACAAGAGATACATTTATGGCAATTGGCTTACAAGTCGATTCGTATGTTTTCTTGGAAACATGTTGCCTCGACGTTGGTTGATATGTGGTGGATTACAACTTTTAGTAGCAAAAGAGTACATAGATACATATCTAGTTACTAAATGCGCAAAGTAGATCCATTGGACCCGGTATTTGCGCTCGGTCACGTGCTTTGAATTTTGCGCCCACAACGCTCAAGCGAACAATTTTAAAATTCATTATTCTCGGCCCCTCCACCTTCATACACACATCACCTCCGCCAACAGCAAAACATCGACAAAATGGCTCCCGCGACTGGTGCGAAGAAACAGAAGAAGAAGTGGTCGAAGTGCGTATTTATGCAGATTACACTTTCCATTTGATCTTTGGAACTAACTCTTTAAATCACAGGGGCAAAGGCAAGTACCAACCGATATCTCGCCAACGGGCATTCGCCGAACCAACGACGACGAAGCATGAAGGAGAACTGTTACCAGAGACTCCAGCTGACATATTTTTTCGCTGAATTCAGTCAAGGACAAGGCCCAGCATGCTGTTATGCTTGACAAGACCACCTCCGAGAAGCTCTACAAGGATGTTCAATCGTACCGCCTCGTCACAGTCGCTACCCTCGTCGACAGACTAAAGATCAACGGCTCCCTGGCGCGGAAGTGCTTGAAGGACCTCGAGGAGAAGGGCCAGATCAAACCGGTAGTTACGCACAGTAAGATGAAGATCTACAGTACGTTGAAGAACCGAACTCTCTGGGATATAGCATGACAGACGTACTGATCACAATATAGCCCGAGCCGTCGGTGCTTCGGATTAAACCACCAATCTCACGGTACTACGATAAAAATGGCATCAGTTGCCGAGAGTTTGACGGACTTGATGGTTCGCGGAAGGGATATGATGGATTCGGATTCAGGCATTTGATCCTCGGCGTAGCATTGGGATGGTCACGGTTAAGAGCTTTGCAGCTGCATACAGATAAGGGCCAGAATAAAACACCCTGATTTCTGCGTACAACAGTCTCGTACCGAAAATGGCACATGGTGAACATTAAAGGCGGCTTTCAGGCGCACCAACGGCCATGCTACGATAGGGATGCTACTATATGCCAAGTGTCTTGCCGAAAAATTTGCTTCCAACAGGCCTACTGTCTGAATAACTGTTGTGATGCCATATCCGCAACTTATATTTCCAAACGCTAGTCCAATCCATGCACTAGATATGAATCTAGAAGTGCAACCGTGAATCAATTGAACGGTAGTATATTTCTACCTCCTATTGTTGGGTGGTATTTGACTTGCGCCATCTGTTGAGCTGAGAGAAGTTAGATTTACGCCATAGGCTAACATAATGTTCCAAGGTTCCATTAGATCTGTGGTGATTGGCACGTTTTCTTGTTGTATTTTCTCCTCTACAAGTCTGCAGGGCAGTTTTGCAGGGCGCATTCGAACCCTAACACAAATTTCCATGAGGCTTTCTACCCAAGGATTAGGTGGTAGGTGTATACCCCACGATCTAAGCTGTAGGCTGGATTTGCCGCTCGAAAAAAAAGAGTCAGTAGCGTCGCCAAGGAGGTTGCTGCATGATAACGGGATTCTTGAATCAAGAGGCGGTATGAATCGATTTACGTAACTTAGTCATGTGCTGTCCTGGTGCCAGCATCCCTACACGTAGATACCTACATATGTAGGTATATATTGCTACATATAGGTACATACGTACGTATGGAGGTAGGTATGTGTCGTATGAAGTTGCAAGCCGCGAGGATTCCCGTTTGTTACCGTTAATAGACATCTGTTCTGTTCTGTTCTGTTTTTTAGGTACCTATGCACTGCTTAGGTCCCCCCGCTTGTGAAGCCGAATAATAACTTGACTCGGGAGACGAGCAAAGACCAAAGAATGACAAGCGCAGACGGGGAATCCCTGGCCTAGGGCACGTATCTGGGTCCTGGAGACAAGGTGGGTGCGCCTCTCTGACCGGAGTCTAGGTAGTGTATTACCGAGAAGACTTACGGTGGTGCCAAGTAGGTACCAGGTAGAATGCGTAGGGAATTTTTATAGGGCTGTACAATTGACGGCTGAAAAGAAGATTTGGCCACTTTGAGATTTGGCTACAGAGATTCTAGATTACTCAGATCTCAAATCATGGGGAGACGGGCCAGATCTCGGATAGGAGTGTAAATAACATCCGTCAAAAGAACTTTCCGGGGCGTTTTGTTGAATCAGGCTGCTTGGCTGTACGAAGAGGTACTTGTCCGTCAGGTAGGTACCTACCTACGGCATGCACACCTTCCCTTTCCCATCTGCTAAGCTTTGAGATCCCGAGATTGTCCGGTGACAAGGTCAAGTGCCCCATGCACGGGCCATGTATCTACCGCACGGGCCAGGTCACTAGGTAGTAGTGAATTGAGCAGGCGACCAGCAGGTATATAGAGGGTGTTCATCTTGCACGTGACACGTCTTGGCCCTTTGGTGCTCGGGGCAACCGCACCAGTGGATGCTATCTTAGCGGTGGATCCGGGAAGAGTCGCTAGAAAAAGCTGTTCTCTTTTGCAGCTAACCGCAGCAATTTTTTTTCCCTCCCCCCAAAATCCTTTTGCGGACCCAGTCGCAGTAGAAATATTTCTCTCGACCTGCAACATCCATCCATCCTCACCTGCCTCTATCCTCTTCTTTTCTTTATTTCACCTTCTAATCTCCACTCACTCCTTCTCAGAGGTCAAGCCAGCATTGTTTCTCTAGACGAAAATGTCTCCTCCCGAGCAGCAGAAGGTCTTGGGCATGCCGGTAAGTTGCCTCAACGCTCACCATTCCTCAAATTCCCTCGCACGAGAGTCCGCCGCCTGTCGGTGACCACACAACGGGCCGCAATCGCATCGCACGTATTTCGCAGCATCAATTGGCCTGCGGAAATTTTTATTCGAGAATTTCCCAGTCTGATGCGAGTTGATCTCGTCCATATCGCAACCTGGCTTCAGATTTGATAGCTGGCCAGATTTCTTTTTTCCCTCATCCTTCATCAGTCCCAAGTCCCCAGTACCCAGTCTACAATGTCAATGTGGCTAACAATCATCCTCTCTACAGCCCTTTTTGGCGGACTTCTTGAGTATGTTTATATTTTTACGCCATTAAACGTGGTGGCCTTGACATCGCGATATTAGATGCGCCATCATGGCATTTTGTACCCTTTGGCCTAATACTAATCAACTTTTAGTGGGTGGTGTCTCTGCCGCCGTCTCGAAGACCGCCGCCGCTCCCATCGAGCGTGTCAAGCTTCTAATCCAGAACCAGGTAAGTTTCACCTCTACAAAACTAGCCCGCAAAGTGCTCAAGCTCAACCCTGGGACGTGATGTGTTGCTCTACTTCACATGTCTGCGGGGTGACTTAAACATGAGGGGCAAGATATGAACTAGAGACTAACTGGATAAATAGGACGAAATGCTGAAGACTGGCCGTCTGGACCGCAAGTACAACGGTATCGCTGAGTGCTTCAAGCGTACCACGGCCGACGAGGGTGTTATGTCCCTGTGGCGTGGTAACACTGCCAACGTTATCCGATACTTCCCTACCCAGGCCCTGAACTTCGCCTTCCGTGACAAGTTCAAGAAGATGTTCGGCTACAAGAAGGAGAAGGACGGATATGCCAAGTGGATGGCTGGCAACTTGGCCTCTGGCGGTGTAAGTTTGCCGCGTCTCTAATTTTTGTCATTGGTGCTGACTATTATTTATCTAGGCTGCTGGTGCCACCTCGCTCCTCTTCGTCTACTCCCTCGACTACGCCCGTACCCGTCTCGCCAACGATGCCAAGAACGCCAAGAAGGGTGGTGACCGTCAGTTCAACGGTCTCATCGACGTCTACCGCAAGACTCTTGCTTCCGATGGTATTGCTGGTCTGTACCGTGGTTTCATGCCCTCCGTTGCCGGTATCATTGTCTACCGTGGTCTGTACTTCGGCATGTACGACTCGTTCAAGCCTGTCGTCCTGGTTGGTCCTCTCGCAAACAACTTCCTGGCCTCGTTCGTTCTCGGTTGGTGCGTCACCACTGGTGCTGGTATCGCTTCTTACCCTCTGGACACCATCCGTCGTCGTATGATGATGACCTCCGGTGAGGCCGTCAAGTACAAGGGCACTCTGGATGCTGCCCGACAGATCGTTGCCAAGGAGGGTGTCAAGTCTCTGTTCAAGGGTGCTGGTGCCAACATCCTCCGTGGTGTCGCTGGTGCTGGTGTGCTCTCGATCTACGACCAGCTCCAGGTCCTCCTCTTCGGCAAGGCCTTCAAGGGCGGTTCTGGTTAAGCATACTATACCCTCATACCTCAATAGACGTGGGAGGGGTGGTGGTATAATACAATGACTGGGTAGATGAGATGACTAAGTCATTAAGGAGTTGACAAAAACGGATGCGATGGAGGCTGCGGCGGGAAGGTTGTTACAGATCGACATAGATTGCTGTGGCGTTCTGGAACAGCTTGATTTGCGGTTTGGGCTGGTAGACGAGTCAATGCTTTCGGAGCCTCGTCAGCTAGGCTACCCGCTGTACTTTAGAACCTAGGCAATTCCCTTGACTGTATTCTTTCTGCTTGCGTCCTACCTCTCCGCTGGATTCGACATTTTTCGGCCTGTTTCGGTTGCATACGACTCATAGATTTCTGAATGCAAGTGGCTTGTCTCTGAAAATACCTTCCCGGGCCCTCCTTGATATGTGATATGCGATATGCGACGTTCAGCCTGTAGGGGTTCGCTAGTATCACGTGACCAGCACCCACCAGCATCTACCAGGTGTCCGACAGGTGGGGGTTGAAGTTAATTAAAAGTTGCAATTGAGCGCGTCCGGCATTCCATGTTCGCGTTAATCTAAAGTATTTACCTACCGGTGTAATCAAGTAACGACTCGAAGTAACGACTGGGAACCAAGGTGATGCTATCGTAATTAATTGCCCACGACCTCGATATCTCCCTCGAGAAGGTCACTTTATTTGACAAACTAATAACAAAACAACTTACCCTCCTACCGCGATGCCTCCCAAGGGATCTTCGACAGCCGCTCGCGGCCGAGGAACATCTACCGCCACGCGACCGTCAAAAACCAATTCCTCAGCAGCGTACAACAAGTCTCAGTCGACGTCACAGTCTACACGAAACATCAACTTGAACAAGAACCTGACCGATCAGGACCCGTTCGCAGATGACGAGCCCCCGCGGCGCAAACGGCAGCAATCGCAAGACATGGACGTAGACGAGGAAGAAGAGGAAGACTTAGACTCTGAGCAAGAGGACCAGAAGACCATACCGCCGGAGCTCCTAACGAGGGTGCTGCACGAGTTCTTCGAGAAGGACGGCACGAGGATCTCCAAGGACGCCAACGCCGCCGTCGCCAAGTACATGGATATCTTTGTGCGCGAGGCCATCGCCCGGACGGCCGTCGAGAAGGAGGGCGGGTTTCTAGAGGTTAGTCTTGTTACCGATAGGAAGCATTGGATGTGCACCGTGCTAACTGAGTCATCGATGTTGCTAGGTCGAGGATCTGGAGAAGGTCGCCCCGCAGCTTTTGCTTGACCTGTGAGAGAGTCGTAACTCTTGATGTTTACAAGTCCTGCTGGAATATGTCTTGGGAGTCTTACAGATGACCTCACCCCGAGCAGCCGGCGGCCTCTTATGTCTGCTATAGCTACTTCGTTCATACAAAATGTCCCCACGGCTGTAGGTGATGCATGGGGTCGCCTTAATAGAGGGAGCATGACTTGATAAGCAGCAACTCAGCCGCTTTCTGGGGGGACCTGATCGCCTCCATCAGCTTCCAGACCAAATGGCCTCTGACCTTGCGAGCATGAATAACACCTTCGGGATCACCACAGATCCGATCTACAACCCGTCTTGGCGTTGGGCTTCGTCAAACGGTCGCGGATCATCTCCTTGTTCCTCTGCCGCTTAGAAATAAGGCTGGCGATTTAGAACCTCAAATACCACTGGCTAATTACGGAGTCGCTATGCCCCGGGCCATTCACTTGACGGCGTAGATCAGTTTGGACGTGCCAAGCTCACATACCCCCAAACCCTTACTCTGTAGGTTTGTAAAAGTTTTGTCTTGTTAGTAAGCTATATCCTGAAGACTCGATGTCATCCAACCGACAGAATAGATACTACCTAGTACTTCGCATAGAGTAGCTTGAACGCCAACGCCGTACAATCACAAACCAATTGACTTCAGATCCGACTTTCGCATCGAAGCTGAAAAGGAAACCAAAACTACCTCTTAGCACAGTCTTGGTGAAGTCGCTGCCGAGTCTTGAACGTTGCGCGCAGGGATGACGGCGTGTACTCCGCCTCGAGGACGCAAATCTAGGCGCGGATCATGCACAAAACACATCATACTCCGTATTCCATGGATCGTCAATATTTCCGATTCGGAAACACGGCGCTACGGCTAGGTAGGTACGCTTCTTGGCCTATCTAATGAATGTGTAATTCTGCCTATAGCTCTCTGGTTGAGGCAGGGAACAACAAAACAAGATGTCGCTGGAGTGAAGCTGAATGACAGGGGAACGGCGCCACTACGCCCCCTGTTCTCTGCTGAATCCTCGAAGGTACAGAGGTAGTCTCTTGCCTGCCAAGGCATGTTTCCAAGATCAGGGCTCGCGGACAAAACGAGAGGGGGGAAAAAGACAAATTACAGTTTTTCTCTTTCCTAAACAGGCCCCTTTCTGAGGACAGGGTGTAACAGACCCCTAAGCTAGGTAGTGGTTGTGATGTTTCCTTGTAGTATGAGGGAGCCACATGACGCTGGTAATACCTACCAGACCTAGGGTCATATTGGGTGTGTGCGTGTGTGTGTGTGCTCTACCGCGTGCCGGGAGAGTTGAACAAGGGGGTGGGAAAAGCTTGGAGTCCTTGTCGTCCGAGCAATTGGTGGCTCAAAAGAGGCTCTTCCCTCGCTTATTATTCCGTTTTGGTCTTTCTCGCCAAAGATCTGAAGATGGGGTGAAACGGCATTGGTTTTGCAGGCGTAACATAGGCCCAGTCCTGAAGCGCATCCGTGCTCGGCCAACCCCCTGACAAGACGGGGGGACCCCTGGTCGAACCAACCTTAATTCGGCTTCACGCGCCTCCGATCAATAGGTATTAGGTACCAAAAACTCCTGCCGCCCATCGTCAGCTTCGTTTGTTCTATGTAGGTAGGTTAGCCTATTGTGCGAGGCAGCCTGCTACGACTAGGTACCACTATAACTCGTGATGGGGCTACCATATCACGACGAGAAACTCATACCTGCATGCTCGCATACCTACGCAGAGCTGTAAAGTAAACAAGACCTAGGCTATAAAACTTGTCTTCTTATAGCGTCTAGCTGCGCCTACTCGCCAAGTCAATCTCGCATCTGAAAGTTATCCCCATACGTACTGCTAATTTCGGCAGGGTTTGCGGCTAGCCTTGGAACCGATGCGCAGCAAGCTGGGGAAAAGAAAGCCTTCAATGTCGGCTGGACAAGCGTCCGCCTGGCGAGGGAACGTGGTGTCAATGGTGGCGTTTCTTGATGGGTAAGGCCGTGGGAGATGGTCCAAACGTGTTTCATGGACTTTCTTCCCATCTCCAGCCCCTGCCTGGCCCGTGGATGATGAGACAAGCGCATGGCTCGCCAGACGGCGATCCTTCATCTTGCACGTCTACCGGCCTGCGCTCTTCCGGCTTTTAAAATTCATGCTGCTCCCGTTTTGTGTCAGGGTCCGTTTCTTCTTTTTTTTTCTCATCTATACTTCCATCGTGGTTGATCCAGATTTTGTCCTTGGGATCTTCGTCTTTTTCCTCTCTTCTCTCTTTCTGTATTCACAGTTCAATTCAATCTTAATATTCCTCAAGGCCAGTCCTAATCAAGCGCCAGTCGCTTTTAGTTTTCGAGAATTAACATACTCTCTTTTTGAATCCGACCGTTCTATTTTCAGACGACGACGCTCTTTTTTACTTTATTTGATATAACGAAGTCAGGAACACTTATTCCTCAATATACCATAAATATGCAATTCACAATAGCTGCATGCACCGCCGCCCTCTTGGGTCTGGCCTCCGCTCAGAACGTTCACGTTGTTTCGGTGGGAAGCACCAATGGCTCGCTCATCTTCAGTCCCGACAACATCAAGGCCAACTCGGGCGAGATGATCCAATTCCAATTCCGAGCCGGCAACCACAGTGTTGTTCAGTCGACCTTCGATGCCCCCTGCACGCCTATCTCCCAGACCAGCAACCGGACTGGTATATTCTCCGGCTACCAGCCCGTTGCCGCGAGTGAGGCCATGGGCATGATCCCTACCTACACCATCATGGTCACAGACAACACGCCGCTATGGCTCTACTGTTCTCAGGGCAGGCACTGCCAGAGCGGTATGGTTATGGTTGTCAACGAGAAGTAAGTTTTACTATCTTACCCACCTCTTTACAATATAATAATTAACATTCTCTTCAAGCCCCGGTGCCAATGTCTCTCGCACTTTGACGCAATACAAGAGCCTCGCTGCCCAGGCCACCGCAAACCTAGCTCCCGGCGGTTCTTCCACTGGCGGCAGCACGGGCTCAGACTCGGGCTCAGGCACGACCGACAGCGGCTCTGGCAGCACTACCACGGACGGTGGCTCCACCAGCACTTCCGATTCGGCCAGCGCCTCGGGAACTGCGGTCGCCACCGGCGCCGGTTCCGTGCTCGCTATCACGAGCTCGATGGGTCTGCTATCTGCCGCCGCCGCCGCCCTGCTCCTACTATGATCGTGTTAGATCTTGTGGGCTGGTCGGAGTTTTGAGGTTCAGGTTCAGGTCAATGATGACGGAATGTTTTGTTTAAAGAAATCCCCGAAAAGAAAAACACGAAAAACCTATCAACGCCATGGTCTTATTGGGCTGTGGTTCTAATGAACGGCAATGGATCTTCAACTCCTTACCCTGCATAGTAAGAACGGAAGAAGAGAAGAGTCCCGCTACGTCGGTGTGTTTCTGTACAATATCTGGATAGAATTGAGAGCACTCCCTTCTATCCTGGATGGTACATAGGCCGACCTCGGTCTACCCATCAACTATCGGATTCAGGACAGTGGATGAGTCGGCGTGGCGTGCTCCTCTATGTAGGGAAAGGAGGGAAAAGATCGGGCTTTGGGTTGTATATCGGAATTCTCACACAAGAAATGCCCCCTCCTGGTTAGGGGGGCAAAAGGGGCCGCTGGTTTTGCATAAAGAAGTATTTGTATAAGTGTTAAGGCATTTTTTGTTTTTTAGATTCCCGCGAAAAATGCTTTCTTCCCTCTACCCCCTTACCTGACTTTGTTATTTTACTTTTCTTTTCTTCACTTTTATACTGTATTTGATAATATACCCAACGAAGACCCCTCAGTGGATATCGGAACACACGATAAATAACTTGAAATGGTTACTCTGGGAATAGTGTTCTAATGCTTGTGAAAAATGTGATGATGTTGATATCGACGAATGATCGGGCTACCTCTTCCTCATGGTTCGAACTTCGGCGGAATGCCTCGAGATCTACAGATTTTCTTTTTCTTTTTTTGTGTTGCTGTTTTTGTAGTTGCTTGAACACTGACAGTAGAGATCACTTGTAAAACCAATTAGGCTAGTTGAGAAAGCTCTGTAGGCCCTTAGTTTTTTTTTCTTCTTCTTCCTTTTCAGGTCCGCAAGATTACTTCATGATTCTTCCTTTCCCGTAACGCCGTTCTATTACCTACAAACACCCTTTCTTGTTACACAAAATTGTTATAAATTCTTCATTTTTTGGTTAACGCAATGACAATTAATTACGATTCATTCATTTATCCGATTCGACTCGATTCAATTCACGCGTTCATTCGTCGCCCTTCTCCTGCTCCCAGGGAGCCTTCCTGGGCTTGCGGCCCTTGGCGGCGCTCGCGCACAAGGGGCGGAGGGGCTCGCTGTCGGGCCAGCCGGCGGGGCGGCGGACGTAGCCGACGCGCGGGTACTTGGGGCTGTTCTCGAAGAACTTGACCCAGTGCAGCAGGGAGGCATGGGCCTTGCGGCGGGCGTCGGCGAGCTCGCGCTCGCGCAGCGCCGCCAGCTCGGCCGCCGTGTAGCGCGCGTCCGCCTCGGCGTCGTCGAGCGGCAGGTACATGGCCTCGACGCCGCGCAGGTCCGCCGTCCGGTCCTCCCCGAAGCACCCCGTCACGAAGCTGCGCGACGCGTCCGCGCCCGCGAGCGCGTGGTACGAGCCCCCCGGCCCGTACGTCCGCCGGTTCGCCGACACGTCGTAGATGGTCCCGTTGATGGCGAGGTAGACCGGTTGGCTCTCGTCGGTGCCGTCGTAGAGGGCGAGCTGTTCGGGGGTTAGGTAGAGGGGTCCGCGCTGTTTTTTGGGAAGGGGGGGCTTGTTAGCGGTTTGTAGATTGCGATATATGTGGGCAGGTGTTGGACGGGGTATTTAGATAATAATACCCCCCCCTTTCGTACAGAGGGCATAGCTCGTTCCAGAGGTGGAAGGGAGTAGGGGGATAAACTCACCAGTTGGCTCTTCCACCACTCCAATTGCACGTATTTGGGCGTGTGCCGCAGTCCCCAGGTGAACGATTCGCCGCCCGAGATCAAGTAACTCAGACCGCACGAGGCCAGCGCAAGAAACGAGAGCACCCGCAGCACATCTAGCCACGGGCTGTAGCTGTCATCTTCGTCGTGGACGCGCTGCTTCGGCGTCGGCTTGGCCTTCGACGAGAGCTCCTTGGACTTCTGCTCGATCTCCTCGGCCTCCGACGTGTCGACCTCTTCCACTACGGAGGCCTCCTTCTCCCTCCTGTCCTGGGCCTTGTTGCCTTTCCGCTGCCGTACCGAACCCCGGGTCTGTGCCATGATTTAATATAGATTGGGGCTAGGTAGATACGATCTGGGGAGGTTGTAGTGTACGGTTGAACGGGGAAAAAAGAAGAGAAGAATAGAGAAGGAATGGACTACGATAATTGATAGAAGAGGAAACGTAACCTAGAGAGAGCATAGGTGGCATGACTTACATGGAAGTCCGCTCCCTCCGTAGGCAATGCGGGAAACTTGGGTAAAAAGGTACCCGTAGTGCACGTAAGCTGCGCGGAAGCTCGAGGTTCCGTTGGTTATGTAAGTGCCCGGTGGCCCTAGCTTGCCGGGGGCATTGAGCTAGCGTTATAAGCCAATTTGTGACGTTTCTAATTGGTTCAAGAGCTTCCATCTTCTCAAGGTTCTGTTCGCAATGGAAAGGCGATGTTCGCATTTCTCTTCTACGTACAACATACTTGTACTGGAGTAGGATAGCACATTTCCTATTTAAAGTTGTCCAGAGCTTGCTTGAGTGAACCCCGAAGATTTGAATTTACTTGATGACTCAAAGAACCTCCTTTTTTTCTCGATACTTACGTACAGAACTTGGTTTATATCGAGAACCATGAAAGCATGATTTAGCCAAGCCTGTAAATAAATCCGTGACTATCGCGAGTGATTTGACTATGCACTCTAACTACGTACACGTACTTCTAATACATTAAACAAATGATCTGATATTGATGTAATTTAGAGGGAATCGGAATTATTTTGTTAGCTTCAAGTCTCATAAGTGATCGAGTTATGGTAAGGTATCTTGGACGTTTTATGATCCATAATTATTTCTTGTCCTGTGTAGGTCCCTCATTCATGTAATTATGCCTATAGCCCTGGTCATGGAAAATGCAAACCCGCTCAATTATTACCCTGTATATCTCAGCTGATGTCAACCGATTCGTAATGTTGTGGCAGGAAGTTGAAATTTGGGTCGTTCATAAACAGCTCTATACACGTATCACGGCTTCAAAGTATACACGGTATTGTGCAACCTCTCTTATTAGACCTTGTAGTTTACATAACCCTTTTATCTATTCCAATAACTTCATTCTAACATAAACTAACTAGGTACCTAGGTAGGTAAAGCTTAGATATGTTTATAGTTGTGGTGTCAATTGCAGATTGCCTCCTATCAAGTGCGTGTTGTGGCCTTTGTCCAATTCTATCACCAACATCTAAATATCGGAACGAAGATGAGTACCTAGGTGCCTAATCTACATACCTACGATGAAGGTATAATACCAACATTAAGGTAGGTAACATCAATTGATGTAGCTTTTAATGGATATGAAGAGGTCTGCCACCTGCATGCCAGATGAAAAGTGGAGAGCCCTTATCATTGGTTAAATCGATTTGCAGAGCAGCAGCCCTAGCGCACCCACGCAACCACCCACACACGTTTCGCTTGCAACTTTAATCCACCCACGAATTTCGACTCCGAAGAGAACCCGGCCAAAATTTCTGTTCAGCATTTCAACGTGGAAATTCGCGATCCTCCCCCACCAACCTTACATTTCCCAACCAGCCAGAACAACCACACAAAATGTCTGACAACGGCGAGATCGAGGTCGAATCCAGCACCTACCAGGTCCTTCCCAAGGACGTCGTCTCCGAGATTGGCAGCGTCAAGCTGTTCAACCGATGTGCGTCCTCCATTCCGTCAGCCGGGCATCGTCTAAGAATCCCAAACTGACCAGGCCTACAGGGAGCTACGAGGACGTCGAGATCCGTGACATCTCGTTAACGTAAGTCCCATATTCAGATCCACTTGGAGGCTTCCCGAACACGAACGAGCGACCGCTATTTCGCATATGAAAACGAAACGCTGCGACGACAGAAAACATGGTGCTAATGGAGGAACCGTTTTTTATAGCGACTATATCCAGATCCGATCTCCCGTCTACGTCCCTCACTCCGCTGGCCGATATGCCGTCAAGAGATTCCGCAAGGCCAACTGCCCCATCATTGAGCGATTGACCAACTCGCTCATGATGCACGGCCGCAACAACGGAAAGAAGCTTATGGCCGTTCGCATTGTTGCTCACGCCTTCGAGATCGTAAGAACGCCGGAAATACTGAAAAAATTTGGGGTATACTCTAACCTCTGCCAGATCCACCTCATGACCGACCAGAACCCCATCCAGATCGCCGTCGATGCTATCGTCAACTGTGGCCCCCGAGAAGACAGCACGCGAATTGGTTCCGCCGGTACCGTCCGTCGGCAAGCCGTCGATGTTTCTCCCCTGCGGAGAGTCAACCAGGCCATTGCCCTGCTGACCATTGGCGCCCGTGAGGCTGCTTTCCGCAACGTCAAGTCGATCGCCGAATGCCTGGCCGAAGAGCTGATCAACGCTGCCAAGGGTAGCAGCAACTCATATGCTATCAAGAAGAAGGACGAGCTGGAGCGTGTCGCCAAGAGCAACCGATAAAAAGGTGGTCTTTTTCTGGGTTTTCTTCGGCGTGGACGATCTGGGCTTTTTCACTCTGCATTTGTGCGTTCTGGCTCAGGTGGGATGTGTTTCCCTGGCATACTAGTCATATAGGGCTCAATAAAAGCTCTGCTCGTGTGGGCAAAAAAATGAACTGAAAATGAACTGCACCTCTTGGTCTTCGACATGATTCGGTGTTCTCTGCCTTCAGAAAAGCGGCTATGATTTTACTGGTAGTAATGGGGTTACGGCATTTATGACCCGTGTGTCTGTCACAGAGGAGTTACTAGCACGGGGATGCCGTGCTTCATAACATAGACTTCTAGAGCACATGAATTGGGTCATTTAAAACTCCTGCTTTATCCTGTCCTGAGCAATGTCATACTTTTGGATCCGTCTCCTTTATAGGCAAGCGCAGAAACATGCCCACGTGTGGAATGCCTTCCTCAACCCATCTGCCCATGCCCTCGTCAACCTTGAACCCCCATCTCTCGTAGATCTTGACCACCGACTCCTGCGCGTGACAGCAGACCAGCCCGTTCCATCTGGGAATGTCGCCCGCGGCGCCGGCCTTGAGCTGATCCATGCCGAGCTCCGCCACGCTCGGGTCGAAGTACGTCGGGTGCTCCGCGAGCCACTTCCCGGCCGCGGCCCAGAGCTGGGTCGAGATGTGGTGGCCCCGGAACTCGGGGATCACCGCCAGCCGGCCGATCTTGACGTACGGCTCCCTCCCGTCGTGGTACGTCGTGGCCCGGTCGACGCCGAACGGTAAAGCGCTGCCCTGCCTCTCCTCCTCAGCCGCGCTCTGTAGCTCGTTTGTCGCTGCCGTCACGAGAGAATTACTGTCATCGTCGGGGGGCGATGAGGGCAGCAGCGCGTTGTCCGCGTAGCGCGCGCCGTCCTTCGGGTGCGGCGGGTGCGGGAACGGCACCACGCGCAGGGTACCGATGGGCACGGTGCGGGTCTCTGATCGCCGGACCTGCTGCTCCTGCCCCTGCCCCTGCCCCTGCCTCGCCCCCGTCCCCGTCCCCGTCCCCGTCTCCGGATTTGGTTCCTCGGGATGCGGATCCGAAGTCGCGATCCGTTGGTTCACGCTCGCGTAGGCGGCCCAGTGGCACGACCGCGCGTCGTCGGCGTCGTGCTCGTGCGCCAGCGGGATCCCCTGCTCCCCGACGAAGACGGCTTCCCGCACGGCCATGGCGTCGAGGAACACGGGGGGCAGGCGCGAGGCCTGGGGCTGCGCCGAGTGCGGGAGGTGCGGGTCGTAGCCGTCGAGGCGGCTGGGCTCGAGGAGGGATATGAAGGGTGTGCCCATGGTGTTTTGAGTTGGGGGGGGGGGGTTGGTGCTCTTGGGGGTGAGATGGAGGTTTTTTTTTTTTTGCTTGTTTGATGAGTGGATGAGTGGTAGGTAGGCAACTAGTTCAGAAGTACCTTGTAAGTGTCCTTCTCGGGGAGGAAGTGTATGTGTGAGGTACGATAGAAATAGGTTCAAGGCAGGAATATGTAATAGTGGCTAGACAGATAGTCTTTATTGGGACCGTAGGTCTAGCTAGTTATCTGTGAAAATAGATGCAGTTGCTGAAATGTGATAAGCTTGGTAGTAGTAGTTGTTATTGCTTCCTGGGTGTCATGTATGTACTACATGCAGGACGGGTACGAGCAACTTGAAGGGCGTACGTTTGGTGTGACACATGCAGACTAATCATTTGATGTTGGCTATACCCGGTGATGGGGTGAGAGGGCAGGCATCGACTTAGTAATTAACTAGACTAAACCTTAGTAGGCAAGTATGAGTTAAAGAATCATGAATTATGAGCGTGGCAAGGACCGGCGGTGAAGTCTTTAACCTAAGGTACGTACAAAGAGACAAACTTGTACATGTATTGGTTCGTTGATCCGGGAAAAAAAGGGGGTTGATTGAACGACTTGTTTGGCTACGATTGATGACATGCACGTTCTCCAGAGCTGAGAGCCTGGTTTTCGTCCGCCACTTACGTCGGGTCCGCAAAGTCAGGGGTAAACCACTTGTAAGATGCAAGTTTCCGATCAATTATAGCGCTGAATTCATATGACTTTCAATATTGAAAGCTTAAATACCTACATATTGGTCTTTTGATATGTGCTCTTCCCAGTGAAAAGGATAACTCAATTCTAATCAGATCGTTTCTAAGTCAAATGCTCTCTCTAGGTATTCATCAGCGCTCATAAGCTTGCAGCTACCTAAGTTCTACCTAAGACCACCGCTTAGCAAAATGCTTTGCCCTGTCAAATAACCTGTCTTGCATATCATTGTGACCACGTTCGCGCATTCTTGGGGTGTCCCTAGTCTCCCCACTGGGATATTCTTCACATCTCCAGGCGTGCCCTCGACGAACTTTGCGTCTGGAATCATGCCTGTTTCGCCAATCATAGCTGGAGCAACGTCGTTAACCGTAATACCGAAACCCGCATGCTTGTTAGCCAGATTCTTCATCATCCCAGACAGCCCAGCCTTGGAGGCAGCATAGTGACATGCATTTATACCACCGCCTTGAGCGGCGATCGAGGAGATAAATATGACCCGTCCCCAGCGTTGGGCTTCCATGTGTGGGATGCTGAGCTTGGAGAGGATGAACGAAGCTCTCAGGTTAATGTTAATAGTATAGTCAAACTCCTCGAGAGTCACATCTGATATGCCCGGGTATCGTTTGCCGTAGCCGGCATTAGACACTAAGATGTCCGGGCCGTCTTGTCCATGCTGCTCCTTGATGTCCCCAAAAAGCCTCTTGATAGCTTCTGCTGAACCCGTGTCGACGCAGTGTGTAGAAACCTTTTGGCCCGACCCACCCTGGCTCAATAGCTCTTTGGCCAAGTCTTCAACCGCCCGAGGGTTCCTGAAGCTGGTGAGAGCAAGTGAGGCGCCTTCGGCCCATAAGTTTCGAGCAATAGCTGTGCCAATTCTAGGTCCTACGCGTCAACGCTGCAAGTGATCAGATAAAGGCTGTTTTTTTTTTTGGCTGGAGAGAAGCTTACCCTCCAGAAGCGCCTGTGATGAGAGCTAGGCGACCCCTGAGCTCATTATCGACCAAGGTTGACATGATGTAGGATGAGCAGAAGGTCCGTAGAGTGTACTTGTAGCGTGTCAGTGTTTAAAGGAGAGAGGAACCGCGGGGTCAGCAGCCAAGCCACAACCTTATTATATAACCAAGAGCACCAGCACTACTAGGTACCAGGTAGGTAAGGTCCCGCACCGGGTCGAGGGCATGATAATCGGGCATTCTGGGTCCAAGCTCCTCTATCGGGCCAATCAGGTCTTTATCGGTGGCTTCAATGGACAATGCCAGCCACAACAGGGGTTATCTACCTCTTTTTTTCTTTCAATGCAACAAGTTGTCCTCTTTACAGCATACCTATAAGTACATTTGAAGTACCTGGCTTGAGCGACACGTTTTGTTAATGCGATCCCTAAGAGTTGACAATCCAGATGTCGGTATGCTGGACACAGCCCCTGGTTATTATTAGTCCGTACATGATAGTTGAGGCCAGATTCTACTACTTCAGAAGCTAGGACTTCGAAGATAGCCTGTGCCGGAAGAAAAACACATACAAAACCCCGAGTCCCAGGAGTTTCCAGTTACTCCTAAACTACCTCTACTGCTGATAACCTAGTCCGGGTCTGCGTCTACTCACCCACGCAGCGACTGGTCTTTATACTGCTGCACAGGCGAGCTCCTCGCCAAACCACCCCTCCTAATTTGCCCACCATGGCGGCACATATATTCTCCCCACGATCTATACTTCTTTGCGTATTGTTCCTCTTCTCCACGAACGCCCTCGCCGTATCCGCCGTCCTCGGTGTCGACCTGGGCACCGAATATATAAAGGCTGCCCTCGTCAAGCCCGGTATTCCCCTCGAGATCGTTCTGACCAAGGACTCGCGAAGAAAAGAAACCTCCGCCGTCGCCTTCAAACCTTCGCAGAATGTCCCCAAGAGCGGTGCCTACCCCGAGAGAGTCTACGGCTCCGACGCTATGGCTCTTGCCTCTCGGTTCCCTAGCGACGTGTACCCGAACCTCAAGACCCTCCTCGGTCTTCCTACCGACGACTCGGTAGTCCAAGAATACGTTGCGAGACACCCGGCGCTTCAATTGGAAACGCATAAGCTCCGTGGCACCGCCGCATTCAAGAGCACGGCTACTCCCGACGAAGAAGCATGGATGGTGGAAGAGCTACTTGCTATGGAGCTCCAGAGCATCCAGCGCAATGCCGAAGCATTGGCCGGACCTGACACCAGTGTGCGCTCGCTTGTGATCACCGTACCGCCGTTTTATACCACCGAGGAGAAGCGCGCTGTCGAACTGGCTGCCGACCTTGTCGGCCTCAAGGTCCTTTCTCTGATTAGCGATGGCCTCGCCGTGGGGTTGAACTACGCCACGAGTCGGACATTCCCTACCGTCAACGAGGGAGGCAAGCCGGAATATCACATGGTGTTTGACATGGGTGCTGGTTCTACCAAGGCGACCATCATGAAATTCCAGGGCCGAACTGTTAAGGACATTGGCAAATTTAACAAGACGGTTCAAGAGGTGCAAGTTGTGGGAAGCGGCTGGGATCGGACCCTTGGCGGCGATGCATTCAACTACTTGATTGTAGACGACATGGTCTCTAAGTTTGTGGAGAGTTCAGCTGCTAAGAAAGCAGCCGTTACCACAGAGAGCGTCCAGGGGCATGGGCGGGCCATGGCAAAGCTCCTGAAGGAGGCCGAGAGATTGCGCCATATACTGAGTGCTAATGTCGATACGTCTGCCAGCTTCGAAGGTCTCTACGATGACATTGATTTCAGATACAAGATTACTAGAGCAGACTTCGAGAAGATGGCTGAAGCTCATGCCGAAAGAGTTGGCATTGCCATACAGAAGGCTCTCGACACCGCGGAGCTTGATGTTAAGCAGCTCGATTCCATTATTCTTCACGGTGGTTCATCCCGAACGCCTTTCGTCCAGAAGGAGCTCGAGAAGATTGCGGGCGGCGACAAGTTGCGCAGCAACGTCAACTCGGACGAGGCCGCGGTTTTCGGAGCTGGTTTCAGAGCTGCAGAGCTTAGCCCTAGCTTCCGAGTGAAAGAAATCAGGGTCTCTGATGTCGCTGCCTACCCAGCTGGCATGAGGTGGACGAACCCCCAGGACAAACCTCAGCAACAACGACTTTGGACGGCAAGATCTCTTCTTGGTGCTGCGCCAAAGGAAGTCACATTCACAAATCAAGAGGACTTCTCTATCCAATTTTACCAGCAGCTCCCCTCTCCTGAAGGGACAGTAGATCAAGAAACCAAGGTCTTGACAACCAAGAATCTTACTGCCTCTGTTGCATCACTCGTGGAGAAGAATGGTTGTGCCCAATCCGATATCCACTTCAAAGTGAAGCTTCGGCTTGGCGCCGAGACTGGCGAGGTTGAGGCTACTCAGGCCTCGGTAGAATGTGAAGCTGAGGTACTCGAAAAAGAAGGCTCAGTGATGGATGGCGTCAAGAATCTCTTCGGATTCGGAAAGAACAAGGACCAAAAGCCGTTGGAGGATGGCGATTCAAGCACCGAGAGCGAGAGCGAGAGCAGCGAGACTGCTTCAACCACGGAATCAACAGACACTGCTACGACATCATCTGTAGAGTCTAGCCCTACCTCAACTACAGCAACTCCGACCTCATCCGAGTCGGCTGAGAGTAGCCCAGTACCTAAGAAGCACCTTGTCGTAATTCCAGTTGGCTTTACTTTGGAAAAAGCGGGTATCCCTGCATTGCCCAAAGCGGATTTTACGAAGGCCAAGGACCGTATCAAGGCTTTCGAGGCGTCTGACAAATCCCGCCGATTAAGGGAAGAAGCTCTAAACCATTTGGAAGGCTTCACGTATAGGGTCCGGGATCTGTTAGACACGGAATCCTTTGTGGCAGCTTCTACCCCAGAAGAGCGATCGAAGCTAGAACAGAAGGCCAGCGCCGCTAGCGAGTGGCTCTACGGCGATGGAGCTGACGCTTCACGCGACGAACTCAAGTCCAGACTCAAAGAGCTCAAGGACCTCGTTTCTCCAGTTGAGAAGAGGATTGAGGAAGCCTCAAAGAGACCAGAACTAATTCAGACGTTGCGGGACGCGCTTGGTCAGACTAGCACCTTCGTTGATACTATTAAGGGCAAGATTGCGGAAGCCGAGGCATTTAAATCTTCAATTAGTACCAGCTCAACAACCGAAGAGAGCTCAACTGTCACTGCGGCTCCGTCACAGGATGGCAGTGAGTTTGACGGGCTTGAGGACGACGAAACTACGGCATCCACAACTACTGCTACTGACGAAGACCGTGGCCCTGTCCCGCCGTTGTACACTCTAGACGATCTCCGGGAGGTCACAGAGCTCTCTAGTTCCATCCTGACCTGGCTCGAGGAGAAGGTGGCCGAACAAGAAAAACTACCTGACGCTGCCGATCCAGTCCTCCTCACCAAGGACCTGGTGGAGAAGACGAAGAAGCTCGAAAAGGCTGGCATGGACCTCGCTATGAAAAGCGTCAAGAACTTTGATAAGAAGGGCAAGAAGAAGAGCAATGGCTCCAAGAAATCGAGCAAGACGAAGTCGAAGAGCGCCACGAAGGCGGCCAGCGACGGGTCGGAGCCCACGATAGACGTGAAGGGCGACGAAAACTTTATTAACTTTGGGAAAGACGGCAAAGAGCCTACACAAGAGGAGATCGAGGAGATGATAAGGAAGGTGATGAAGGAACAAGAAGACAAGGATAAGACAGAGAACAGGCACGACGAACTGTAATACAAGATAGGCGTTGCAGGAAAAAGAATACGATGTAATTTAATCTTGCCACAATTGCAGCCAACGGCCTTCGCGAAACGTTCTAGGCATGTATGTCTAAGGCTGACTGCCGTAGGTTGGACGAGGTGATGTGAGGAGGTCTGAACATTGGCGTCTTCTTATTAGCCAAGGGGGAGTAGGTAGTCATACTTGGTCAAGGGATAGGTGACATATCGTACGACTTCTTCCCAGATGCAACGATCCGATGCACAGATGCATAGATGCACAGATCTCGAAAGCGTTTGCTTCCAGCTACATGTACTGGCTCTTGTGTCCAGATGCTGCCTAAGATTGTGTGCGTGAGGCTTACACAGGACCGAGGTGTGTAGCCGATCTCTGTAACAGGGACATGTTGTTGGCCGCCTGACATGTTGAACACGACTTTTCGAGCGTTTCCCATTCGGGGGCCCTTGCGAATGCAAATTGGGGTAATACCCGAGAATGGGCTCCACGCGATTGGAAACCAGGGACGGTTGGTTTTCTTAGAATTCTTTTTCTTTTCTTTTCGAGATTCGACTCGGAGGCGATGTGTACCACGTTGGCACCGAGTTAGCTACCAAGTACATGTGACCGATGATTCACCTACCTACATTAGGTTAATCCAACCTATACCTACCTACCTAAGTTATATGTACCTATGTAGCTCTAGGTTAGGTTAGATGAATAGGGGCAACGAGGAAAAGTCGGACTGGATGCTTGTGGTAGTTGCTACCTGCTATGTTTGCTAAGGGGATGTTCCCAGGTATCTAAGGTATCTATTCGCTCCTTCCCGGCTGCAGCTTGCGATGCAGGTATTCATGTACCCGCGTCGTTACCCAAGATCACAATCGTGTCTCCCTCCAATTCTAAGTACTGCCATCCCCCGGCTTGGCAACATCACCGTCCTATTTTGTCCCCTCTCCTCGTCTTCCCCCCCTTTAGGTTCTTTCTCTCTCTCTCTCTCAGCAGATCTCCAGAGACATTATAAAACACGCTCGTTTGCGCCGAACCTTCATTTCCTCCACCCGCGGTTTGCCCACCAGGTCTGATAGGTAGAGTAGCAAATACCTTTCTAAGTGGATAGTACGTGCTGGGAATTTCTTCTCTTCTTTTATTCGTTCTTCAGAACCGAAAATTGTTCATTCATTCATTCATTCTAGTACATCCTCTCGTCGTTCGTTTATCCACTACTTCGCCGACATCACCCCGGCCAGGAGTCTCCTACGATCTCTATTACTATTACGTCTTCGTTCAGCATGGGGAATTTCACCAACATCCTCGTCCGTTTGGCCTTCTGGGTTTCCCTGTTCACCGTGGCCACTTCCTCGCCGATCCTCGGAAAAGCTGCAACTGGAAAGACGCTCTCTATTCCTCTGACTCACAATGCGGACGTGCCTCACCATGGCCCATCAGAGTACTACAGAACTCTGAAGAAGTTCAACTTCGAGATCCCTGAGCGTCTGCAGCAGATAGTCGACACCCACAAGGCCAAAACCGCTAGCAACAAGGCTTCCTCTGGTTCTGGTAGGCGGATCTTCGTTGTCCTGAGTGTCAAAATCGCACAAAGTCTGGGAACTAATGATGACTACAGGAAGCTCGGTTCCAGCCGTGGCTCACGGTGGCGATCTCATGTGGCTCACACCTGTTGGTATCGGCACACCAGCCCAGACGCTGAACCTTGATTTGGACACCGGCTCGACCGATACGTAAGGAACCTTCGACCAACGCCTCACTCTTTCAGATTCGTGCTTTGCTTAGCGCTAACATGACAAAATCCTAGTTGGGTCTTCTCAAATGACACGGCCAAGAAGGATGTCGAAGGACAGATTGTCTGGCATGCGGAAAATTCATCCACGGCCAGTCTCATCGAGCACTGTAGTTGGAGTATCATGTATGGTGACTTTTCAACCTCAGAGGGAATCTGCTACAAGGATACGTTCACACTTGGAGACTTAGTGATCCCAGACATGACGATCGAGTCTGCCACGGATGTGTCCGACATGTTCACCGCGGCTCACGACATGTCTGGACTCGTAGGTCTAGCCTGGCCTGCCCTCAAACAGACGACACCGCCGCAGAAAGCTTTGATCGAGTTCCTATCCGAGGTGCTTAGCGAGCCAGTGTTCACTGTGGATTTCCAGCACAACAGCACTGGTTCCTTCAATTTCGGTTTCATTGATGACTCACTACACTCAGACGAGATCAAATACGTTGACGTAGACACATCCGACGGTTTCTGGGCAGTGAAGGCCACGGCCTTCGCGATTGGCGGTTCTGACCTGGAATACTCATTCTCCTCACCGAAGAATGTGATCGTTGACACGGGCTCCACACTCATGTTCGCGCCGACCGCGGCCGTGGACACGTACTTCGATAGTGTGCCGGGCTCCAACTTCTCCTATGAAGACTACGGTTACGTGGTCCCCTGTGATGCGCAGCTACCGGACTTCGTGTGGGAAATCAGTGACGACAATGGGAACAAGGTCACGGGTGCCGTCCCGGGTGCGTATCTCGTATACGCCCACAGCACCGACGAAAGCTGCTACGCCGGTCTTCAGGCATTTGGCAGTGTCTCGGGCATACAGGGCATCTATGGAGATATATTCTTGAAGAGTAGCTTTGTCGTCTTTGACATTGGCAACAAGCAGCTCGGCGCCGCGCCCAAGAAGCTGAACACTAGCAACGACAAGCGCGACGGAGACGGCGAAGGCAACAAGTCCAGCTGAGTGCAACTAAGGTGTATTGTCTATGAAGGACCAGGGAATCGGAAGCCGTGGAAAGCAATCTTTTTTGCACTCGCAAGCAGTCGCTTTTTTGAGTTTTTTTTTTGTTGCTAATGATGGACGTGTTTCTGTCGAGTTAATTGCGGTCGAGATAGATAAAGGAGTAGATTAAAAGTTCGGCTCTAAAAGGGAAAAAATGTGTGTGTCATGGATTCATAGAAAAAAAGAAAGACAAAATACATTGATGTTTGGGCTTCCCCATTTACCCCCCTTTTTCTTTCTTACTACTAGAGCTCCTCGGGCGATTGTTCTCCCTATAATAAGTAGGTACTTATGAAGGCTGTCTTATCTGTAAATACAGACCGAGGGTTCTGGTAGCTAGATATCGGAATATATCGGTATTGAGCATGCCACTTCAGGGGCTATAAGTGCGTGAATATTGAGGCTCGAAATGCGGGTGGATGTGAAGACTTATTATATGTGATAATCTTTTCGCGCTGTGAGTTTTAAAACTTTGAGATATCATCCCTCCTTCCTCTTCCCGCTTCCCCTCCTTTTAAGTGTGTGTTCCAACTTACAGGTTATATGCACACCTATTAATATAGGTATACTTACATGGATGTCTTGAATGTACTTAAACACGAGCAATATACGTAACCCTGGAAACTTGAAATAAGCGAGTATGTATGCAGGTATGCAGGTATGTAGCATAGGTATCAAAACGTGTTCTGGCCCGGTGGGAAAATGTATAGATTAAGTCAGTAAGTTAGTTTCGGACTCGCTTTGCGTAGTAAAGTAAAGTGCTGGTTAGGTAAGTTACGGATAAGAAGTATACGTGAAGATGCACGGGATGAACTTTAGTATAGGTACCCGACCTTAGTAGGTATTATATAGTTTTAATTAAGGTTCAAGGCCTGCACTTATATATTGAGATATAGATAAATACTGACAATGCATTGTACATATAAGACAGATTACCATTTAAGGAATAATAGTAACTTGGCAAGTTTGCTACCTTTATAGTTGTATATCTCGATTATATGGAGTGTCATGTCTTATGTGATAATATGCCGATACTTCATATCATATTTGAAATAGTCCTGTCGCATTAATATACCAAGGTGGCTATGTATTACATTTTTATTTATATGCTTATTTACCTCGACTATTATCCTCAACCCCCTGCGCTCTTTCATTCACAATGTGATGGAAAGGGATGTTACTTCGGCCGAAAATGTTGGCTGGGCTATAATCCTGTTGACTCGTGCGTACCTAAGTACCTAAGTACCTATATACATACCAGACATACGCACATGGACTTACGGCTGTTCCCGATGCTAATAAGCACTAGGCAAACGTCTCATCGTTAACCGTCATGATGATCTAACTGCGTAGGTAACTTCAATTAGTATGACATATGTAAGTTCGTACTAATTCTGCACTTAATACGTGTATGTCAACTTCAAAATTTGTAAAGTTTCAATGGTATCCAGAATGCATTAACGTCAAAGCTACTCTCCTCTCCTCCATGATGACTTATGTACGAATGACATCAAGAGATGCTGGTGGCAGCCCGGTCAAAATAATTGTCGACGAACAGCGAGTATGCGATGGTGTGTCAATCCTCCCGCCTCCTACCGTCCGTCTATTCTTGTTTCGCTTGGCCTCCCACTCACAAATCCCCCTTCCTAATCCACCTACCCGCCTACTTGACCGCCCTGTCTGCCGAACATACAAAACACAACTATGTCATGCTATGCTGATAAATGATGATGCTGCTGCTACTGCTGCTGCGAAGCGCGAGCACAGTGTTTGGATACCTTGTAAGATTGTTCATTACTTAGCTCCCCTTTCGGTCCCCCCCTCTTCATACCGAAGGCGGCCGCTACCCCCGCCATTGTTGCCGTGCTGCTGCTGCAAGTCGTGTGGAACAAAAAAAAACATGGGTAGAAAAAGGTAACGAAAAACGGAAGGGACTCCATAAACGCCAGACGGACAAGTGAATGGGGCCGGTAGTGGGAGAACTTGTCACGTCTCTCTAAACGAGGGGATATCTTCAATTGAGCATCGGGTTCGGTTCGTCAAAAAAGCAGTAATGTCAAAAATATTGGGTTTCCTTGTTTCTCCCTAGACAAGTGTTGATGCCCGAGTGGCTGGTCAATTCGGAATCTGTGAACACAGAAATCTTGTCTTGCCCGCCTGTCCATCTTGCCTTGCGTTTTTATCCAAACACAGTTCCAAGCGGAGGGCGTCGCTTCACGTGGGTATCCAGGACGTGTTGAACAGGGCCTGGTTCGAGGTTGGGTCTGTTTTTGGCATGTCCCAAGGTCGTCGTGGATTCATAACACAAAGGCGTCAAAAGATTATCGCTATGTCGTGGAGGGAGGCCTTTTCCGAAAAGGATTAGGATCGCAGCCAGTCAAAAATCGACTTGTCCGGGTTAGACACTGGGGTTGGATTCGCTAGATTCTCCCTGGTTTAGATGTCACGGTCGCCACCATCTTTAGAAACAAACACATAGTCAGCAAAACTTCGGGTCTCGGCGCCACTGTGACCAGAGGAGGTGGATGAGGAGTTTTTGACGAGGCCGTATTCACCTTCGCTGGCTGTGGGAGTCGGAGGCATGTCGCCGCCACGTACTGGTGCTTGTTGGGATTGTTTGGCAGTTCCTGGTCTCGAGGTCTGCAGTGGTCTCTGAGGGAGACCTTTACCAGCCGACTGGGGTGCCTGGCCAAGTGTGCTGCCGCCCAAACCCTGCTGCGGAGCTTGCGAACCTGCCAAGTTGATCGGTGACTTCTTGAGCCGCTCCTCCATCTCCTTGATACGGGCCTCAAGAGCCTCGAGTTCCGTCTGTCCAGTTGTGACTTGCTGCTTCCTGCGCACCCACATTCGGCGTCAGTATCCGCTCAGATGCTTACCGCAACGGCAAAGTGGGCTAGAGGGGCGTCACTGTGTGGGACATACCGCTTGTCCACTTGCTCATCCAGGTCGGCAATGCTGTTCTCGATTCGGAAAATGTCCATCAGCTCCTGGCTGAATGAACGGGCAACTGTGCTGCACAGCGAAAGAGTTGTTAGCCGGTGTCTGAGTGTTGTCGGCGACATTGGCACTGCCTAGCACTCATTCGAGGAGAGCGGTGAAACGGTGTGAAGGAAGATGGGGTACGCACGATTGGGGGCGACGGCCATTCGGCTGCCAATCACGGTCGAGTTCCTCGTCAGTCGGGTAGCTCATTGTGAAGGATTGCTATAAAAGTATAAAGTAGAAGAAACGGAGCGTTGGTGGCAGAGGAGGCGACGAGCAGAAGAGCCGACGTGGTAGTGAAGAGTGGTGTAGAGGTGTCGGGGTGACTTGGACAGAGAGAGGGAGTGCTGGCGGTTATGGTTATGTAGGTCGGCAAGGTAGCAGGCTTATTGGAGTTCGACGGTGGGGGACTGGAAGATGGTTTGCAGGAGGAAGCTGGGGGCTATAATTGATTAATGACCTCCGACCGGTCAGAAAAAAGGGGGGGTCAGCCGAGCTGGTGGACCTCAGTTTCTCCTAAGCACTTGCAGGTACAGGCACACCTTAGTAAAGACGATAAAGTGGCAGTCTTCATAAAATAATTATGCCCACGAGGACGACAATAGCGTTAGGCGCGTGAGTCAAAGGACAGTTTTAGTCCTAGTTATCAGACCGTTGCTTGACTCGACTGGCCCCGACGTTGGGTATAAAAAAACCGGGTAGACACAAGGCAGTTGTCTAGTTAGGTAGGTAAGTTTAAAAGACGTTTTCTTATTTACCTACACGCTATCTACCAGATTAGACACATTGAATTGGATTTCCGCCGGCGGTCGACGATGATCCAAATAAAAAATTTAAACTTTCATCAAGCATAGCGGCATAATAAAATCATTACTTGTAGCGTCTTATTACTACCCCACTATCCCACCATGTTATCCGGACTCTGCAAGTGTTCTCTACCCAGGTACGCTAGTGTCGGTTAGTATAGGTACGATAGCTGTCGGTGTAAGTCCAGCTAAACTACTTACACCACGCAGGTACTGTACTTGGTACATACAGTACGTACTACACAAGACCCGGCATAAAATAGCTCTGATGAGTTATTGGCAGCAATGCGACAATGTAGCACTGCAGTAGCGCATGAACGGCGTGTCCCCGTCAATATAACCTTCCATCCGTTCCTGACAAAAATGGAAATAGACACGAGTTCTCGAGACAAGCTCATTCCCGTCGCTTCGACAGGACTGCATTTTGTGAGAGCTCAGAAAAACCCCCTATTTCTACTGCACTGATTGGGATGCTGGAGAGTCCATTCTGGGGATAGACCGACCCGTTCATTCCAATTTCAGACCAATAGTCGCCTTACCTGTATCGCGTCTTGACTCTGCATATTACCTAACTCACATATGCGAAACCTAATAATAGACCGCTCATTTCGAAAAGGCATGGCAATTAATAAAAAATAAAAAAAGCTGAAATATGAACGCCTTCTTCGTATTTCAGCTGGATTGACTGCATACATAACTTCCTTATTTTCATGCACCGCGTCCGAGTATTTGAGACAGGTCGCTGGTTATAGGACGCTCTTCGCGACTAAACAACGTCTGGCTTCAAGCAGTCTTCAATTGAAGTGTGTAAGGATGTTGATCGTATCTCACGTCGTATAACAACGGCTAGATGCCTTCGTTCATAACCCTTCATCTCCGTCGAACTGTCCTACTACCTACGACCCCTATGACATCAGCTACCACACCTGTGCCTATTCCATACACTATCTTTAATAGTCGCAAGCTTTCCGTCCGTGATAGATGCCAGCTGATGAGATGGATGTCTTAGATCAGCCACATGCCAATATATCACGTGTCAAGTAGATGCTTTCACGTGCTGGCCTCACTTACACCTGAACGGGGAGATGCCCACCTCTTCGAATTGCAGGGTACCTTAGCTTATACTTAGCAACCACAAGAGAAGGGGGTAGGTATCATTTTATTTAGTTGCGCTAGGCAGTGGTGATATAAATCATCGATACCTAATACCTAAGCATATTCCGTCTAGTGTTGTGGTGACTTGCAAGTTCACCGACAGGAATATTAACGTAGGTATAAAGTAGGTACTTATTAGTCAATACCTATGCGCAGATGCTGGGGTTGATCTGCGTTGGTTGCGGTGTGCTCGTTTGTTGACGAGAGAAACATTAGACGCACGCGGGGGCGGTTGATGTATGTGGCTAGCAAGAAATGACTTTCTATTATTGATTGATTACCTGTATATAATTTGAAAACAAAACAGACACATTGGAAGTCGTGGTACGTATAAAATAGAGAAAAAGAAAGGAGGTATACCTAATTGGAACGCAAGGCACCCGACTCAGCAGGTACCAAGTACTGTATGTATATTAGATTAGGTAGGCTACAGGCTAGTAGCGTTAGGCACTTCAGGAGGTACCTAAGATACTCGATCAGGGCAGCGGCTATGCGGCGATAAGGATGATAAGCATCGGCCATCCTGCCTGCCCTGCTGCCGTCTGCTCTCCAGAAGCCAGATTTACAACGAACGCTGCACGGATCACCTCCAATGTCGTTTTCAACATGCAGCACCCGCCAAAAATTAATTGATCAGATCCATTACCAAACAAACCAACAGTAGAGATAATAATACTCCGTCCGTCCACCACTGTCTTCCCCCGACGCATTCCCAATCACGTGATCTATCGACAGACGACACCCGACCGAAGAAAAATTTCAACGCGAATAGCTTCATCAAAACGACGCCCTCGTCGTCGCAATTCCGTCCTCCTACCGGTCGGAGTAGTCTTAATCGACTTCTTTGACCCCCGTCCACCCCTTTAGTACGCGTTTGGCCCGTTGACGCGTGCCTGCAATTGACCCAAATGCCTAGAGTCTTACTGACCGTGACCAGACCCTGGCGCCGATTCATCTCCTGCAGCGACGTGACGGTCCCCTCGACCACGGCCGAGGTGGATACTGGGGCATGAATAATAATCATCATAATACGACAGCCTACACGCCCCTCGAATCGTTGTTCCTTTTCCAATTACTCAGTAGATACGGCTTCGTCAGCGGCAGTTTCCATCGCATCTCCGAAGAACTCAAGAGTACACCCCTTGTCTTCGAGCAGGACGGATACGATGCCGGCCGGCTGAGCCCCGAGTCTCTTCAGGAGCTTGCCCTACAGCTGGTGCGGGAGGAACAGAGACGCGAAGCCGAAGCAAACGCCGATAAAAATGGCGCCGGCCTGTCGCCCAATTCTAGGAAGCGGAAGATTGCGTCTCCCCCTCTGCCCTCGCTTAAGGAAGCTCAAGAGCAGCCCGAGAAGCTTCCGATACTAGTCGACAGACTTTATTCTCGATTTCGAGAAAATATCGTGAGGGAGATCAGAGAGGATGAGCGACAAATCGAGGTTCTGCAGCGCGACATTGGCGATATAGAACGAGCAATCGCCCTAGAGAAACGTGTAGATTCCAACAAGAACGGAACTCCCATTGTCAGTGAACCGAGGCCTGCCAGGCCGAATGGCCAGACTGCACCTGCGCCTACGCCTACGCCAGTTCCGGTTCCAACCCCGGTGCCAATCCCACCCAAGGTCCAAGACCCTGGAAGAAGAGCAGAACAACCGCCTACTCCTCAGCCACCTCCGGACAGGAGAGTGATACAGCCAAGTCCTTCTCCGCTTCCACCTGCGAGTCGCCCCCCAGGCGATACACGACAGCCCACGCCAGATAGGAGGTCACAGGAGCCCGGCCGGCCATCAAATGGCGCGACGTCGGTGCTTCAGCATCCGCAGGCTGTGCAAGGGTACGGTCCACGTCCACCATCTGCCACGACGCAGCCACCGACTACAGACGGTTTACAGCGGCCGGAGGGATTGCAGAAAGGCAGAAGTCCAGCTCCAGGGCAACCAAATCAACCACAAACGCCTGCCCTCAAATGGGAGCCTCCATACCAGCCTCCTCATCCATCTTCTCATCAACCACCTCACCAGACGCCAGTGCCTTCTCCACGCCCTCCGTATAATACAGGAGCCCCTAGGCCTCCGGTATACCCCCCTCAAATTTCGCCCAGCCATCCTCAGAATCCTCACGGCTACATCAGTGGAAGACAGACGACTGGGCAGTATGCTCAACAGCCTCGATATCCTTCCCAAGGAGCTGGCCCATCCTCTCCCTCCGTCCTCTTACCTCCCCAAAATGCAGGCCAGATTCCACCTTCACTTCAATCGTTACCAGTGAATGCGGCTCCTGACGGGGCTGGCCAGTTAGTTCCGCAGCGCCGACCACCTTCGGTGCCAGCAGCGAGCTCTCCAAGCCCTAGTGTTCCCCCTAGCGCATTTTCCCATCATCAAGCCCAGAACACACCCACTCAAACACCTGTTCGGCCACCTGTTGGACTAGCAGCTGCACCTGCAACTGGAACTGGAACTGCCGCAAAACCCCCTGTGCCGGCAACGCAGAGACCTTCAACAGCCAGCCCGGCCCGGCCTCCCTACCAACAGACACCCCTTCCCTCTACCCCTACAGCTCAACAGCATCAATCACAGGGTCACCTAAGATCCTACAGCTCGCCATACAATCAACAAGCCCAGTCGCCCTCCGGGACTCTGGATTCGACTCAGCGTCCTCGAGTCCCACCAATACAAACCCCAGTTGCAGCCCCTCATCCAGCACGTCGGCCTTCACTACCCACGGTACAAACACCACAAGCAGTCAACGCCCCCTCTCATGTAATTAGGGGGCATGGCACTAAATGGACCTCAACACCAACGCCGGCAACACCACGAGTGGAGGAGATCAGTGGTTATTTTGAGAATCAGAGTCCGGCTTATGAACCTATCAGCCCTCCTTTTCGACCCGCTCAATTACCAAAGACCTCACCTGGACAAGGTGGAAAGAAGGATATCCGGAAGAGTATCCAAAAGCTTGACATTGCGGTCACCAAAGCTAATACCAGACCAGCACGTAGTGCACAGGGCTCGGCACCTACCCCGCAGGCCGAGGAATTCTTAGCTGATCAAGAGCTATCGGGACGCCCTATCAAGAATGAAGTTGCTACCCCTCAGGCATTTGAAGAAGCTGGTGACACGACAGCAGATGAGAGCGTGCATAGCCGTCAGCAAGCGGCAGTGAACAACCTACCTACTAAGCGCAAGCGTCAAGAAAGTCCTTTGAGTCGAGCTCCGCCAGCCCCTGCAACTCATGTCCTGTGGACACGCTCGTTCAACAAGATTAGTATGGCAGCCTTAGATCAAATAATCGGCCATCGCCATGCCAATATGTTTGCACAACCCCTGAAACCGAGAGATGCGCCAGGTTATCATGATTACGTGCTCCGGCCGCAAGATCTTAAAGGTATTCAGAAAGCGATCACGGCGGGATCAAAAGCGGCGGCGGCGGCAGTTGCCACTATGGCCGATGTAGAACCGAATGCTCCGGCCGTTTGGCTACCGATATCTGTGGATCTGGTTCCCCCACGAGGTATAATCAACATCGCACAGCTGGAACGAGAGCTTGATCACATGTTTGCGAACGCTATCATGTACAACCCAGATCCGCAGCGTGGGCTAGGGCCGTCCTTCCTAAGGAGTCATCAAGCCAATACTGAAGGTGACGATAAAGACACGCGTAACTATCAATTTGACGAGAACGGGGTGGTCAAGGAAACACGCAATATGTTTAGAGAAGTCGAAAAGCTCCTAAGTGACCTCCGCAGCGAGGTGGTTCCCCGGGCGCAACCACCCGCTGGTGCAATAAGCCGCAGTATGAGCGCTACTGGTGGTGAAGCAAGCACGGCGGAAGACGATGCCGAAGAGCAAGCAGGTGACGCTAAGAGACGAAGAATAAGAGGATAGGATTCTCAAATCAGACGCCGAGGCCTACGATATAGGACACAGCTCTAGCTGGAAGTTTGTTTAGTAGCTTATCCAGCATGAGAATACGGCCGTTTAATTGTATACCTATTGTCGATAGCAATAAATATGACGCATGCCTTGAATGACCCCTTCAGATGATTTTCCTCGCCGCAAGGTCCCTTGTCGTTTTCCGAGTTCATGAAGTTTTCTAGCATTAAGAGAGATTTTCCATGTTGAATTCTTCACTCAGCTGAAGGGCGCACACACTTAAGGGGATTAATTCCGCATGAAAGAAAAAACAAATGGTAAGAAAAATTAAATTCGAAGGGGGTTAGGGTTAGGCTTGTAGTTTGTCTCAAGGAGACTTGAAATGGCGAATCTAAGCTAACATTAACAGTGTTAATTATAAGAAGTGTTATCTTTATTATTAATAGCTTCAAATTGCTCTTTATATAGGTATATAATTATAAACTAGATAGTTTTACTAGCTTTATATTAAAATTTGTTGATTATAAGGATTTTAAAGTTATTATATAGTCTTGAACGGCCTCTTATATATAGACCTGAGCACTTGTCTTTAACTTGGACTCTTTTAAAATACACATCTTATCTTATCTCTATTTAAAGCTGAGTGACAACCTACCTAGTTTCTACCGTGCTCTCGAACCTTTGCTTGACTAACTAATTAACTACGCATTTGAGCTGAGTTTGCCGTGTCTAATGATTATATTCACGGAGGTGAGGCCAAATACATATATTCGCAGTATGACCCTATTGTGCGCCATGGTGTTCGCAGCGTTAGCGTAAGCGACCCGAAAGTCATCAATGTGGTTTTAGTCGGGGCCGTGGCCGGCGGGATTTGCCTCGGTCAGAATATTGATTGTTGTTATGCAGATGAAGAAGGTTACTGCCGCACCAGTTGCGAAGTACGACGTAAGATTGAGGGAGAAGTTCGCGTCGACTGGTTTCAAGAGTTTTCTATTCTGACGAGATTCGGTCGCCGCGCGCGCGTCTATAGTTAGTTGACTCTGGTCCTCCCCGGCGACCCCGTCGAGGCGGACTTCTCGCCCGCCGTCGCTTGCTTGAGGCGGTTATCTGTCCGGTGCCGACCCAGGCGGCTTTATGAGTATTTATATATACTCTCGAGTTTCTTTACTTTGAGCAGGTTATACTACTATCGTAGCTAACCCCTATCCAGCCTGCCAAGTATCCCCGCAACCCGATAGCCGAGAGAAAGCCGAATCCCGGGTTCTCTGCTGTATTTAGTATGGGTGCAACGGTCGCTAGTTATCTCTCATTTGTTATTTGAATGGGTTATCCTTAGATGCAACATATACATAGGGGGCGGGGCGTAGAAGTTTGTCGTATATTTAAACCCTCCTCCCCCCCCCCCCCGGGGACGTTTAATAATGGCTTGTGAAATAGGGGTTCTAGTGGGAAATTGCGTAATTGGATAGGTATTGATGTTGCGCCAACCCATTCTAGATTGCGTCGCTTGAGACGGAAGTTGATTCATGGTTGTTTAGGTACGTGATAACTCGAATTTATGTTGTTATAGAGCACTGGGACCTACTACAGATTATCGTGGCTCTTAGTGAGCAACGGGATTCCTCTATAGGTACCTAGTATCACGGAGCATCAGTCTTCCTTACCAAGCACACTTTCTACTCAATCGCCAATGATTGTATTTACCTGTGAAGGTAATCGTTGTGATCAATATCTGTATATCTACCTACCTAGGTGAGTTACATAGATATCAAGAGTGATGTACCTAGTTTAGAAGAGTATCAGGAGATGACCGACGGCGATCTTATCACTCACTTGTAATCCCATTTCTGCGGCCAACATCTAGCCTACAATAGTATAAATTTACGATTGTATAGAAAAGAAAGAATTCGAACACGGTACAGGGTTCGGCTGTCTCGAGATAATAGCCTAGCAAGCTGAAGTATGCCTAGATAGTGAAGTTGACGAGCTTTGGGAACATGGTGCATGTTCTATTTTATCTACACGGACATGTCTATTAAAGAGTCCTCAATTAAATTGTGACAGTAACTATAGATAGGTAGGTACCTAAGTAGGTATCATATAAGAACTATAACACAAGACTCCAATAATTCCTACCCTGATTTGTGCCTACATAACCTATAATTCTTTTGTAGGTAGGTATATAAGAATGATATCCCTTTTGACACGGTAAAATCTTAACGAGAGAAAGATCAAAAGTTGCACGTGACCGTATTTTCTCTATGTAGTGAGTTTCCAGGGGCCAGGAATTTGGGATTTCTAAGACCAGATCTTTCTTCGAATCCTTAAGGATAGGTAGTTATGGAACTGCCGAATACCCTACTGACTCCGATAACAAATGATTCCCGGGTCCCTCGGCACCTGGGTGTCATTATAGCGGGTATAAAGCTCGTCCTTACATGCATTCCCCGCATCACGCTATAGGTGTGGTGTAAGCACACCAGATCGTCCCTTCATAAACTTGTCTTGCCATTCTTTGCCTGAACATCGCATTTAAAATCCTGGCCGAATAAGATCTCGTGTATCGCAAAGATGGATCAACTGCCACCGTTAGGCCGCTACATACAGGAGGTCCTGCTGCCCACGTTCGGCATATACGAGAAGCTCCTGACGGCGAAGGAGAAGGAAATCAAGTCGACCCGGCGCGAGACGCACAAGTATGGCCCAAATCCGAGGCAGTTGCTTGATGTCTACTACCCAAGTGAGGCTCCTACCGCACCATTCGTCGCGAAGCCAGTTCTCGTCTTTCTCTACGGCGGTGGCTTCGTAGGAGGCGATCGGGTAAACCAGACGTACGCCAACGGTCTCATATTCGCTAACATCGGCCACTTCTTTGCGTCGCGCTTCGGCTTCACAGTCGTCATACCGGACTACCGCTTGCTATCCCACGGGGCGAAGTATCCCTCCGGTGGCGAGGACGTGAAACTGGTCGTCGACTGGATCACGGAGACCCTGGCGCGGCAGGAAGGCTACGCGGCGATCGACCTGTTTCTACTGGGAAACTCGGCTGGCGGCGCTCACGTGGCTACGTACTTGCTCGAACCCCAATTTGCAAAGCCCAGGGAGACGGTCTTAGCCGAGGAAAGGAAAGGGGGTGGTGTGTTGCTGAGGGGCACGCTCTTGCTTGGGACGCCGCTGCATTGGGGAAAGGAAGACAATGAGGTCCTGAGGGCATATTTCGGTGAGGGGAAGATCTATGAAAACTCACCATTGGGACTACTGCAAAGGTCGAAGAAGGAGGCTTCCGGCCCGAACTTGCCGGGGGTCAAGATAGTTACGATCTTGAGCGAGTTGGATCCCGAATTTATCGGTCAATCAGCAAATGAATTCAAAGAGGCATGGCCGGGTTCCGACATTGAGGTAATAGTGATCAAAGGCCATAACCACATAAGTCCTCAGCTTGGACTCGGCACTGGGATCGAGCGCGAGGAGGCTTGGGGAGTGCAGGTTGTTGAATTCTGCAAGTTGCGCGCGACTCTCTGAGTTGAGGGAAACCTCCTTTCTTAGAACCCTCCAGGTTGCGTTTTAATCAGAAAGTTTTTGATAAGAAGGCATCGTCAAGAGTGCAGCTCCTATTAAAAGAATCCCTATGTCCTTAAGACGGATATTACTTACGCACAATTCAGATCAGAATGTCTAATCATGTTCCTGCATTTCTTCGCGTAATATATCGCAACCTGGGGCGAAATTAGCTAATGAGCGACAAGGTGGTTCCATATGGTTGAGGAAGAAAAGGGTGTTAGCATATACGGAGTACTCAAAGTACTAGAGACTGAAGCTCAGCTTGAATTCGTTTTTGTTTGCACTTTAGGTAGGTATGAATTGAGATTTTGGGGCTCGCGATCCTTATTTTCGACCTTTGGAAGTTTGACCTGGTATTTTGTAGTCCGAATGTCCGGTTGCTCACGGATCTTCTATATTGTGAACCGCTCTCTTACACTTGGGGCCGCCCCGGATGAATGGACTCCTATTCAGCTTCATGATGAGTTCGAGTTGACAGGAAATCTCGCCACTACGTTGCGCTATCTGCGTTACCGAGATCAGCCATGAGCCCTCTGGGTGAACTTTGCGTGCATCGACCAACACAATACCCCGGAACCGATTTCATGGAGACATTTCTTTTTTTTTGGCGAACTGTTAATGTTTAGCATGTTCGGAAGATGACGCATTTCCCCGCCACACCCAGTGTCGAGTCGAGTGTAGACGGACACATATTTCTATAAAATTTCGAACGAGTTTAATGACCCCTGCTTTTGCTCGTAGCAAAAAGACCATATCTAGGTATAAGTACGCTGCTCGCGCGCTTGGGCTAATATGGAGTGGCTACGTCAACGAATGACACATTCCGTGCTGTGACGATTGTCATCATCCTGAAGGAGCAAAACTCGAAGATCATCTCATAAGTAGGCGAGTGGCCAAAATTGTGCGCATCCTTCAACTGCTTGTGGGGGCGAATAATTGAGGATCAACAGCCGCAAAAGGCCTGGAAACCTGTCAAGTTTTCTTTCAAAGGCAATTTCCCCTTTGGAGGCCTCGACGTCTTGAGATTGCGCGGTTTGCAGATGGACGCTGTTGAACCGATGTCACAGACTATCCACCTAATATACGTAGGCGACTGGAAAGCCCGGCAGCCTGATACGAGATTGGTTCTCTTATTTGGATGATGTTGGTTAAGGAACCACGTCACTGAGATACCACGATCTACTCAAACTCCGCCTAGGTGATATCGAGAGCCAAGCGAAGTCGAGGGAAATGAGCATGTAGAACCCCGTGTGTCCGGCGTACGCGCATAGTACCATCGATGCTTTATTCACTGTACGATCACTTGAATATCTCGTTAGAATGATCTAGGTTTCTAATTAAAATTTTTATATGTTTAACCCTCAGCTATATCATTTATAACAATATAAAGGTACATCTTAATTTATCCTTATTTCTTGTCCTTTAACCTCTTATGTCTCATTAGGGCGGTTAAACGTAATTAAAGTTATTAACATACTAGTCGATATAAACATCTATATTTCTAGACGAAATTAGTCACTTTAGCCCTAAATATTTTAAGTAAATGACAGGAGAAAGGGGTAAGTTCATCGGTCTTCCTAATTGCCTTGACTCCTTTTCTTATAGTATCGTACATGACTAAATCCAACGCCAGCTTCCTACTTGTAATTTCTTTCCTAGTCCTTTCTCGTAGTATAGTACATGGCCGATTGTGACTTTTCCATCGTCTATGACAAATCTCTAGTCGAAATGTTCCCAGTTGACTTGCCAGGCGTATGAGTACATATTTTCTTGGCTGTAACGTGAATTCGAAAGTGCGTGTCGAATAATTCCTGCACGTTTGTGATTTATCTATCTTATTAAGTCACTAACCCAATCGACAAATCCTGATATCACACTCTCCGCAGCTAGGTTGAACACGATCTGCTTGGCCATTTCTATGGCCCTATTGCTACGGACACAGGTTTGGACGCATCGCACAAAATCTGGGTCACTTTGTTGTAAACGTGAGTCAGAAAATACCCTTTATAGTAAATAAAATTGGGGTTAAACCCATGTCTCAGGAGCAAAATGCGCTGAATTGGTCCTGATAAGGAAATTCTAACTCCTGAGACAGGACAAAAGGGGGGGGATGAAGTCTTAGAATACGTACCTACCGTCTCCATGCCATCCCTTTAGCCTGTCTACTGCTAATCCACATGCGGCACCGCATACATACGCTGGATCAAGCCGCTGTATAAGTGCATTGTCAGTCGTGACTATTATTTTCGGGCCAAAAGCTTATTGCTTATACGTACACGGTCTACGGTTGCCCTGTCCTCAACTGCCTGGTCCGCTACGGCCCGGTCCTCAATAACATTGTCCGCAACCGCCGCCGCAGAGATGGTATGGGCGGATAGAACCAAGAGAGGGGCGTAGGAAGAAAGCTTCATCGTGATAGTAAGATTGGTCGTTGATGATTCAAACTCGTCGATATTCTTTGAAAATGTGTTCTTTGTGTGTATAAGCCTGGCTTAGGAACCTTCGTCCAAATGATTACTAGGTATCCGATTTATTCGACTTTTATGTGTCAAAGTTCTATAGGACTTCTATTTTAAGAATTGTTCTGCGGAGTGTCCTACTCTACAAAGGGGCTCTGTAGGTGCCACCTGCGCCGCTATGTTGTGCTTCAATGACATCCTATTTGCCATCTAGGAACATCAACGTTGTTGTTAACATGAAGCTTGCACTATAATATAGTAAAGCAAGGTTATAAATCCAATCAATGCCACTACTTTTTGTGAATCAACTATTTATAAAGGTAAAGTGCAAGTTTCATGATGAAGTGACGTAGATAAAAATCTAATTTAACAGAATGAAGTTCGACAAGCTACGTCCGGGAACAACAACAGCTCCATGGCAGAAGCCGTGCTAGTATGAAACGAGAAAAACACAATTAAATTACAGATTTACTATCATCCGCACAGATTAAACTTACTCAACCTGTCTCATTAATCATAGCTAGAATTTAGGAGGCAATCGCAACGTAACGATGATTTTCTCTCTTCCCATTTCGGTAGGCAAGATAGGAATCTAGGACAGCTATCACAGGAGCTTGCACACGTATCTCTAGTATGGATCTACTAGTTCTTGAAAGGTGGCTGACACACTCAAGTTCACATAGTATATCTAACACTTATCTGGGCCTAGCTCCACATAAATCCTTTCCAGGCGCTTGTCATAGAATATAGAAATATTCATGTCAGCCGCCTCGTCTTGCATCTAGAAATATCTCATCGACATTCATGAGGTCCTGAAGTGACGGCAGTTGGAAGTGGATATGCAAGGGATCTTTGGGAAGCATAGTTAATCTGGTATAGCGGTGTATCATCACGATCAGGGATTCTACATCTTCACTATACATACACAGGTTGCACGAATCCATAGACAGAGGCACCTTGCGTAGGAATAAACACCATCTTCTTCTACATCTTAACCTTGTACACTAGGGTGAGTGTGTGATGTGTTGCATGATATAGGATAGTGTAGCAGTGTCCTGGAAGATAAAACCCTCCAGATTTTGCCACTCAAATCATAATAGAAGCTAAGGAACAGCTTGTGTACTCTGAGCGAAATTGTAACTGTAGATTTCTCATTCAATGGAAAAGTATCTATTACGTTGTATACCAGATTTTGCGACCTGTCACGAGACGTGTCCATGATTATTGAGATAGGACGAAGATGTGAGGATATGATGGAGCTTATTAGTTTAAAATAAGTCGAGATAGGTGGGCAAAGCCTATAGTATATATATACATGTCTAAAAAGGAAATTGAACCCACTATTGTGCGTTTCCACAAAAGAAGGAATATAAGAAGCATATAAACTAAAGCACGTGTGATAAGCCTCATTTAATAGTATTGATTTACCAGTAAAATAGTCAATACGAATACCGGTAGCTCTTTAACAGTGAGATGGCGACGACGCAGAATAGTAATGTCCACGTAGCATCATGAATGAGTCGCGTCAATTTATTGGCTTAGAACGTGTGGGCCGATGTCCTAAAGAACTATCGTGCATGGAAAGCATATGATGGTTCCGGTGAATAAGCTACCTGTTGTTGAGATCTCTTACAGGCCAACGAAGAGACAAGCCCATCACATAGCCTTAGGACCGTTGGGGACTATGAGGAAGGCGGGGAAGGCGGGGAAGGCGGGGATGGGGCCTAAAAGTTATTGATATAAATATTTCGTGATAACTTTGCCGGGCTACCAGTGGTTGATAAGCAGTGATTTACGTTGCATCTGTCAGGCATGAATGCATACCAATAAAGTAACGTTTCGAACCGGACGCTAGACTAGCAGCAACGACGTCAAGCTACGCTCGTCACTCTCGTTTAACACATTCCTGGAGCATGGAGTATAGCGGAGCTAGGGGAAAAGAAGTGTATCTTTCTTAGAGATCTATATTTTCTACGTGCAAAAACGAACGTATGCGCCGACAAAAAGCGATCCGAGCTATTGTCTTATTACGATATAGACCGAGAGCCCTCCGTTACGATCGAGACCTTGTCGGCATCTTACAGGCTCTACTCCAAGACGACATATTCGGGGGCAAATGCGAGGCGGAGAGAGCGTCCCCCGAGCCTTTTCACGATAGTTAGATGAATAGTAGCCAAGGAACGGCACCTCGGACAGAGAAAAAAAGCTCCATGTTCCAGACCTCGCTTGATATGACTGATTCGTGTAAAGAGTTAATATATTCTATGAAAAAGTATTTCCCTTCTTCCCCATTACTATCTCTACGCGATGCTAACAAGACTCTGGATAGGCTCTACTATACCGGGGAATATTCCGACCTTGTCATCTCTTGCGGTGGTAAATACTACAAAGTACACAAGGCTATTGTATGCCCACGGTCTAAGTTCTTCGCCAAAGCCTGTAGCGGAGACTTTAAGGTTAGTCTAACTATGTTGGCGTGTAAAAGATCCTGACTTACCTTTCTTACAAAGGAGGGGCGAGATGGGACGATCGAGCTGCCAGAAGATGATCCTCAGATCGTCAATATAATGATCTACTACCTCTACCACCTCGACTATGATGCATCATCTCTCATGAGGAAGGCCAATGATACGGAAGATGAGCTTACGAGGAACATACCTGCACCACAGCCGTGTTATCCTACCCTAGTTGTCCACGCTAAAGTCTACGCCCTCGCGGAAAAGTACTTTTTGGATAGTCTCAAGGCCCTTTCGACCCAGAAGTTCGAGAAAATAGCCCTAAACTATAATCCTCGCTCTCGTGTTCCGGAAGGTTTGGTAGAATCAATGCAAGAAGTATACACATCTACGGTAGATACTGACAGGGGTTTGAGGGACGTCGTGATAAAAGCCTTTCATAAACATAAAGCATTACTAGGCAGCGCAGAGGTCCGCGAAGTCCTTAAAGAAATTCCCCTGTTAACTTACGAACTTCTTATGTATGTATATCAGAACGGTAATTGGTGACAAGGCGATGGTTTTCATTAATTTTGAGGTATTTACTAATCTACCTGTTTGAACAATTTTTTATTCAATACAGAAACGCATACCCGTGGGAATATAATATTTCATATTAAGGCCGGTTAAGTATAAATATAAGTGTATTCTACATGCTTTGATCTTTTGGTACGACATCTGCAGGGGGTAAAAGAGCTGTCATTGCTAATATATGTTCGGTTTGAGTAAGCAGACACAGAGCTAGTTGGGGTACTAACTAGGTTTTCAGCTTCATGATCGGCAACACCTAGAACGAATGGGCCATCGTGTCGACTTTGGATAGTGGCAAGAATTGTTAACTTTTATCCGCTAGGGGAAATGAGACATCGGTGTTAAAATTCCTGTCTAGACGATGAATAAGTGCTGGAGTTGGCGAGCCTCCCAGTACAAGTTGGATAAAGTTGACACTTTCAAATGAATAAGGAGTAGGGGTTGGGAGTTGACATACCTATGGCGGCTGAGCTGCATCTAGTGTCAATGAGGGGGCGTAACTACTTGGCATCTTATACCAAACTATCGAGAGTCCAGACTATAAGATTTAACTAAGCAATGCAGCAACTTGTGTTGTTAAAAGGTTATTCCCGTATAATTCCAAGTAGGGGTTATATACTCAGATCAAAAGCTGAAATAACGAATTACTAGATACACTAGGAAATAACTCGACCTCATTTATTTGATCTACTCCTTCACTAGACTTTAGCAACGAGGCAAGGTACAGAGAAGTCGATAGTAACGAGAGATATGAAGTCCAGAGCAAGGACCAAAAGCGGTTTTCCCCATCGACAGTTCGATACTGTGTTTGGGATCGCGTCATTAAATACATGCAGAAGAATTACGTTGATCTTTTATGGATCGATCAACATAGTATTTCGCTGCAAGAATGCGGTAAGAATGACTGTCCTCATACAGAATGCAGGCAAAAGCGAGAAGGAATCCAGACTATGGACTTGGTCTATAATCTAAGCCATCATCCTATCGCTCTACTCGGAGTGTGGATCTTCGAAACAGACGAGCTGAACACATTTGCGGAGATTCTTAACGGGAAGCTTGTCAAAGGAGGAAGCAAAAAGTTCCGACTATCGGATAGGACAAGCATGGAAACAGCACGGAAAGCATTAAAGCTGCTAGATGCAATAACGAGCGACTACTGGTGGACAAGAGCTCGGACATTTCAAGAAAGCTATCGAGAATGGAAAAATATGACCTTGCTTATATGCCATACGCCGTCCCTAGATAAGGAGAAACCGAAGTTTGGCGACCTCTTCTCTTCGGCAATATTTCGGGCGAGCTTTGCATCAAATTCATTAAGTTTCTTACCTAGGCCACTAGGCTATGCCTAGCACTCAAGGAAACAGATACTAAAGTGGCGCAAAAAGTCCTCAGTGCTGCAAGAAAGTACACAATCATACTCCGAAACTCAGACCTCATGACTCCGAGTGTCATCAGCGATATCGAGAACAGGAATCTTACAGATGCTTCGGACCGTCTCGCCATCGTTGCCAACTGCTGTCAATATCCTGTGCCTTTGAGCATTGGAAAACAACAGACAAGTGAGCACAGTCTCAGCTTGTCTAAGCTTACTATGTGCCTTCTTAATGGGGAGATCCTGCATAACGGCACGAGAAAATTAAGCGGTGGTTAGGTGTTAGGGATGACCGTTTCCAAGTATCTCGAGGACCAGCTTTTCCATGAATTCCATACTCTTAAACGTCGGTCTAGCTTAGTTTTCAACAAAGGCTGCCGTTTCGTGGGTGTAAGTCTTAATGATACGGGTATTATAACTAAGGGACATCTCTGGAGGCTCGGCAGATTCATCGACAGCGACATTTTCCCGCAAACTGCCACAGATAAAAAGCCAGCGACGGAACCCCACCTTCACATTGCACCGACAGAGACGGCTTATGCAGCTCATAGATATGCTTAGATCGCTCTCGCATGATGACCTTGCCAACCAGATCGAGAATCTTTTAGATTATAATCTTCGTCGTGGTAGCATCGACTCACCCTGGGAAATGGCATTCCACGAGCGCTATCTATGCATGATAGTTGTGGAACTGGTAAGAGCTATTAACAAAGGCAAGAAGTTGAGGCTAGGAAGCCTCTGCGGTTCCGAGGCCAGGGGCACTTGCACTGCCCTCTTCATTTGGGGTCACGATGGGGATGAGGACACTCAAGGCCCAACTAGTGATATAATTCAAAGGCGGGGATCATCGGCGGAGTTTGCTTTTACGTCCCTTCGCCGTAAAGAAAGCCGCTCCAACGACCTAGATCACCACGTGTCCCTTTAGGTGGAGTGTCTGGATCCGACCAGACAGGCTGATAACCCCATGCCCCGGTTGTACATCCGACGCTGGCTTTTTGGCCTGTGCTTCTTCAAGGGGTACCCAAGAAAGGATGTGGTTTTCCCGTGGCCTTCCGGGCTGAAAGACATTGTTCCTTGACTGAAAACGGCCTCCGGATCACCGAAACATGACCTTTATGTTCCGTTCGAGGAGGGTTATTAGTTACTGGAGTTATGGGATAAGGGCAAGCTCGATTTTACTGTAAGTACGGCTAGCCTCAGAAGTGTCGTTGATGTCAAGTCACGTTTGGTAATGTTAAGAGGGTGTCTTGAGGAACTAAGTTGTGATTTCAAGTTGGTAGCTGTTTAGACTATAGGGGAAACAATGAATGAATTTATATACTCCGTCGTTGTTCAATTGATCTGTCTGGATCTGGTTGAACCTATCCGGATTTGCGAGGCCCATCTCACTTGACTCAGGTGCTGTGTCCCCCTATTACCCTACGGCCTTTTTCCGCCACGGGGGTGTAGTCTTATTAGTGAGGAAATCATTTTTTCCTGTCCAGCGCTATGAACCCCCGTGGGGGCTCATAACGCTGAATTGGAAAACCCGATTTTCTCACTAGCGATACCCCAAATTCTTTAGTTATGCCCTGGAATATATAGTTAAGCAATACAATACAAATTAAAAATTATCTTGACTAAACCTAAATACTAGCTTGGTAGTACATGGTTATATAGCCTTGAAACGGCTTAAAAGGGTCGGGGATTTAAAAAGATTAATAATAAATACCTCTTCGTAAAACTCGATATTGTAATAAACTCACACGTTTCATGTCGGATGTCGTTTTTTAAACACTTTTATAAAGCCGTGTAGATATTATATGACGTGTAAATACGTCGCGACGAGGTATTCGCGATTATTAGATAAAATATGTCACTTAAAAATACTCGTATGTGGCTATACTGAGTAGTAAAGACTTAAGGGAAACTATATGTCGAAAATTTTAGACCCCTCCCGCCCCCCTAAATATTGACGGAAGGTAGCTTCCAATGTATCTATATATTAACTGTTTTCAGATAAGGAAAAAGGCAAGGGGGGATGGGTCTATAGTGTGACGCCATGTTGAATGTAGGTCCCTTCCTTGAGAACCCTATCCACTATAAATACACACACATCCATTTCTCCCCCAACTATTTTTAACTTTAGCTTCATCACACACACATACACACACACACTTACATCCTTGAATGCCGGAACTGAGTCAGTGAAGATGTCCTCAAGCCAGAGACGAAGTTTTGTTCGCGAAATTGTCAAGTATCAAATCATCAACGGGAAGCTATGCCGACTCAAGAGGAATGAGGAACTGACTGAATGCATTTTGCCTACATAAGTCCCGGAGGCACTACACTGAGTTCATGATAGCTGCTAACACGAGGGCATTTGAATGTAATTAAGGACAACGAATTCGGAATTTAAGTAGTCAGTGCTTAGGCCACCCCATACAGTATCTCAAGATGAATTTTGGTTGATGTTAGACTTGCTTGCTATGTAGTATGGAGAGTAGAACTATGTGAGAGAGTTCGCTAGTGAGGTAGAACTACCAATCACAGTGTGCAGCAGTGCTCCTTTGGGAAGTCTTCATAGACCCACAAATATTAGGTAGGTTTCACGATAACATATGTCCAGATCTCACTAAGTAGGTAGATTTGTCAGCTACAGTTGAAGACTCGGAAAAAAGGGATACGTGAAATTAGTCTTGCGGCGTGAGGAAATGTGCGGTGTTAAGTAATCATGTATACCTATGGCCGATAAGCGATAATAATGGACTCCAATATGCGAGTCACTCTACAGGTCACGGTGTAGGAGGTATGCTCATTCGAGGAAATTTGCATAGTAGTAGTATGTGACATCCTCAATATCGATAACAAGATTCCGACAGTTAGGTTCGGATCATACAAGGCTATTGCTTAGGTGAAAGCTAATGAAGCCGCAGCCGCCGGTAACGACCACAAAAACACGAGAGGCAGCGCTAGTAGACTCTATCAATCGGTGAATATTGACAGTACTTTCCCATCAGTCCTACAGTTTACTCGTATACAAACATCTACCTCCAGACTACCATGAACAGCATCCACAAGCAATTAGGTTAGTGTCTTTGAAAATACTGTCTCATAGTGGAAGCAGTATCCCGTAGATTCCTCATCTCATTACACAGGAAACTTAGCCACAACATGAAAGCGGCGCATCTTTGATTACATGAAACTTCCGTGAGTTTCTTTTGGGTATTAATCAGAATTCTTTTCGTTAGGCTCATGAGACAACACATAGTTGATTTTCGTTTGGCTCAGAACTGCCCTCCAAGCGGTGTTATATATAGCGACTCTATTAATCATATTGTTTAACTACATCATACGGGTTAATGACAGGTAATTGGTGAGAAACTATTATACCCTCTTAAGAAAGGAGGGTCATCTTAATTGCCAAGGAAGTGCGTTGCTATTCCAAGATCCTATCAAAGGAAAAGTCATACGATTTCCTTTGGTAAGGTTCTAACTTATATATTTCACCATTTTCCAACTAGCAAAGACGAAGTGAAAAAGGTAAATACCTTTTGCGTAACCTTAAAACTAAGCTTACGGTTGTTGACATTGAGCGATTTCCCATTAGGTGGTCATCAAAATATCGAGATAATTAAAGATATGACATATCACTGTTACTACGCTGCGATCAGATCTTAAAAGCGTTTGTCAGCATACGTACTGGTTGAGTGTTTCAGCTCGTATTAATGGAACTCTTCGGATAGTGCATCGGACTCAAATGGTAGAGTAATGCACCCCAGTAATGCCAGGGGAACAAAGTTGTGTATTTACATAACATAATTCGGCCGTGTTAGATATTCTCAGGGAATCTAAAAAGGGGGTGGAGGGTTGGCAGTCTGCCCAGTGCTCCGACAGTGGAGCCTATTTAGATGAGGTTCACAGCTCGATCACGCCGACACATCCCTGTCTTGATTTCTCATTTTGAATTTTTCACTTGACTCCTAATAACATCAGCATCACTGAATGCATATTTTCGATCCAAATGGATAACTTTCGCGCATTCAATAAGCGTGCCATACCCTCGCCTCACGATCCCCACCCGGCGAAACGCCAGTGCATCGGCCCGTCTGGCTCGGTATTGATGCCAGAACATGCCGTCATGATCGAATCGTTTGTGACTTCTATGACAAGGGATCTTAAAGAAGCCGTGAGAAGAGCATACGATGAAGACATGCGTGTGATGGCAAATACGCTGGACGCGGCCGATGAAAGGGGAGATTGCTCACAGTTCTGTAAAAGAGTGCAGACTATTCTAGACCATGCTATCGACTCGTTAGGCGTCACCCTAAAGAACGATCTTATCCCGGAGACACCTCGTTACCATGATTGGTATCGAGGTTGGCTTTATCAACGACCCCGGTTGTTGACTTGGACGGCAGAAAGACATAGTTCCCCGGTAGGTGGTTGATTAGAGCATCTCAAGGCGATCGAGTGTTTAACTAATTCTTCTTCCAGGGTGCCATTTTAGCTTCAATTGAAAACACAAGAGCTCCTGTCGGACCTATGACTTCTGATAACCCGACGGTTTCTTGGGGCCTAGATGTCAGAAGCCAACCTAGTCCTCCAAACCACGATGGTCAAGTGCGCAAGTATGCAAAAGCCATGCGCAAATCTGTGGGCGAACGTATTATGCGTGATTTTCAAACAGCCGCAGCGGAGGCACGTACCAGGGGCATACGATTCGAAGAGTGCAAGCATAAGGGAAATCCGCCAGCCGAGGTCGTCAAGGAAAAATTCGATTGTCTCAACCGGCTTGTCGCCGAGTTCGAGGGTGCCTGGGCTGGACACAAGCAGTGTCCAACCTCTGAAGAGATCAGAGGTTGGTTCAATAAGCGGAAACACCTCGTGGCTTTCCCTCAGATCATCCCCGTTGCCAGTATCGAACTTGATGATGTTGGAGAGAAGAGCGACGGCGTATCGACGCCTGATGAACCCTTGGCGCAGATCACCGAAGTACTGTAGGTTAGCTTACTCTCCCCTATCAACCCTTATTGCTCATATCCTCCCTTACTAACACGATGAAAAGTAGGAGTGGCAACGAGAAGAGAATGCGCCGCGCTGCTACTGTAGTGCACTAAGCGCGAAACGCAAGAAGTTCGCGTGTAGACGTTGCTTATGCAGTACCATGCACGTGTTTCTACTAGTTCCTTTGTTCATTTACATCATTATAATTCCCAACTTTGCCAATTGAACCTGTGGCGTACTTTTAGCTGGCATTTGCTACAGAAAGCTAACAGAAGTACATACAGGGGCTTTCCATGCAGCATAGCACAATGTGGCTGTTGGGATACCGAGATCTGTGGTAATCCCTTCAACAATATTGAGCGAATTTTGGGGCCAGCCGATTTACCTCATCAACTTCATGAATGCTTTATTGCCCGGCTTGGTGAGTGGCCGTATACGGCTAGACCACAGTCTCAGAAGGTGAATATGAAGTGGATATTCGACAAAATCTACCTTGAGCTCGGGTGTGGACGAGCTCTTAAAGATGATCAAACCTTGTGGAATTGGGATGAACGGTGGGCAGCCCTAGGGCAGCTGCCCGGGGCCGAGGCTGAGAAGCGTCAGCACATGCAATTTTTAGTCCGTATGGCTATTCAGCGAGAGTTTCCAGGCAGGAAGTATTATTTCTCATTCTGCGTCGATCAATACAGAGATCAGCTCGGGGGGTGGGTTAAGGAAGACGATGTGCGGCATTGCGCTTCATGCCTGGCATGTAGAATAAAGGATGCCTGGCACTGTGAGAAATGCAATACTTGGTTAGATGGTAGAGCAGTCCCTTGCTTTAGATGCGGCGGTGTTTCGAAAGAATTTCACTCATTGAACAAGCCCCCTCGCAGGTAATGAACAGCGAACGTAGGTAAAACTCGAAATTGAGGGTTCCCCCCCGATAACTTTGGATGGATGGGTAAACGTAATAGTAGGCATATAGACTGATTTCACTCAACGTATCTGGAAATATAGGCAGTAAAAAGGTTCTCACTACTGAAAGTGCCAGAGTTGTGCATGCGAGATTCCTCAAGTGGTAAGAGGTTGTTGGATGGATGGATTTATACCGGTGATAGGATGCAGTATCTCCCATTCTATACCATGGATAACCAAGGTAGCCGATGCACACGCCCTGTTCATCAGTAATGGTCATTACGGCATTTCCCAGGTTCGAACTCAGCAACATATCACTACTCACCATCACTATAGAGATTGTCTGATATATTTGTTGTAGATGGATTAGGGTTCCTTTGGTTTAGAGACCTAGAGAATTCCTTTAAGTCACCTCTTAAGCCGTTGTCATAGAGCCTCCCTAGAGGTAATAAGGGAGGCAAGAAGGGAATGAGGGAATAAGGGATAAGAAACAACCCCCTAGTTATCTCGAGTTGATTTTAAAGCTAACGCTAATTACGATTTTGATATTTAGTGCTTTTGGTGACATCGAAGTGAATATAAGCTTTTAATTCAATAAATGCGAATGCTTATAATAACAACTAAAGTGATTATTGTCACGGCGTGCCCGGCCAACCACAACACTGCCCCACCGCTCCCAAAAGGGTAACAGAATATCAAGTCCGCCGACTTGACACCCTAGGTTGGACTATATGCCATGCGACGGTCCCCAATAAATAGACAAGTAACTTTAACTACCTAGATAAGGTGGTGTTTGTGCTAATGCATGAGAATCAAGGTGCATTTAAGCTTTTCGTACTGAGAAGGCGCTGTAATTTAGCGCCCAACTACTTAAGCTGTGGACGGCACACTATATTTTAGTAGACACCTCCTTATACATATCGTCAAAACAGCATCGCCGTCTTCAATACATATGATACAATAAGATATGGGCTTGTGTAAAAAGGTTTTTTTTAAATTGCTCTGGAGCAAACCAACATGGAGAATATAATAAGCACTAACCTGTTTCGTTATGTGTTATGCTATTCTAGGAATTTACTAACGTCAGGTATATATTAAGCCTAAGGTACCCACGTATAAATATATTGCACATCACATGAAGAAAATTAATTTTAGACAGTACTTAATATACGCTTTATTTTACTAAATTGAAGTCTTATTTCTTTTGGGTATAACTTCATATTTAATAGGAAGTCCGAATCCTCGAAATAAAGACTTCCTCGGAAGTGTTCGGTTAGGCGATGATAAAGTAGGTATAACTTGACCATACAAGATATTCTAGCTAGGGTGCCGTGGGTTTACCGTTAGGGACTTTTGTGTTAATTAGGGGTCGGCTATCGATCCTTCGATGAGGCTGAATATCAGCTGACTGATGGCATTCCAACCGCTTGTCTGGTCGAAATGTATCTACCCCCAAATGCGCTTTGCATCAGATATGGCATTCAACATAGTTATGACTGATAAGAATTTATCATGTCTTCCCTGCGCATGTATGTAGATAGCCGCGCTGGTAAGCCATAATTCTTCCTCGACTCGGAGCTGAGCTCAGCACGTATGCCGTAAAATATATCATTAAAAATAGGAATTAAGCTGACAGATCAGGTGGTCTTGGAATACACGCACTGTAGCTTAGGTACGATATGCTTACATGGTCTCCGCGGCAACGATATTACAGGTTCACCAGTATCTGTTACTCTGTTTTAGGAGCCCAGGCTACTATCATGGCTGACGGCAGTGAGAATGAAGGATACGAAGGTGCTTAGGGGACAGAGAGGTCGTTTTGGTGTAAAGCAACCACCCGGACATGTATCTCTAGTTCTAATTCTTTCGTAGCAGAAAAGTTACCACCTGATCACTCCCCCTAAAGGGAGGTTCGCATCATGACGCTCTGTGCCTTAATGTGTATAGTGGCTCAACTGCTCCGCTTGATCAGCATTACCAGCTATACAGATGCTATGACATTCTCTAAGTATCCGGAATCGTCATCTAGCAACACAACTCCTAGGAACCCTTGTTCATCATCCAAATTATGTCACTCGGTAAATATTTCGAAGTCATCAACCATGTCGTCATGGGATAGGGAGGGAGTTCGCAGGGCTTTAGTGGCACCATGGCAAAGCTCCTCTATCTTATTTGAGACGTCCGCTAGAGACTATAAGAAGAAGAGAGTATTATCTGTTTTCGTTGGCTTTTAACACATCTCATCATAGATATATAACCTTGTTTAGCTACCAGCCTCGATTCTATTCAGGTTTCTACGAAAGAAATAGATATTCTCCTTACTACTTCCTTGTTATTCGCAACCAATAAATATTGGAATCATGATCTTCAACCTCGCTACACATGTCTCATGGTTTCTATTGGCTAGCACCGCCTTGGCCTCCCCTACGAACCTAGTGAGACGTGATGATAAAGTCATCATTGTTCATAGAACCTGTAGTGAAGTATGTGAGACACTCAAAATCTTTTAACTCTACCTCGATTCTCTAGTTCCTCAGGACTAACTCACGTACAAACAGCGAAGCCAAAGCACTTTAAGTAAAAGTCCAAAGGAGTGACACATTTGATAATCCGAACACTCAGCATCAGCTCGGCTACGGCCTTTACACGAGTCCCGCTCCCGGAGAGTATATGGGTGATAAGTCCGGCAACTGGTGCGTAACTATTAGTTTAGGGGGGGGTTCCCCTTTTAAATCACAACCTGTGTGCTAAGACCCGCTGACGCAAAATATAGGATCTGCGTTATATATATGGAAGAAGACTTCTTCAAAGATATCCCCAAGGCCTGGATACCTGAAAAATACAAGGGCCAGGTTTTATGGGAGAGACCCGAAGACACAATCCTGGACTACGTCGCGCACGGTTCGGGCGTGGGAGGCGATGAAGCTCCCTCCGCGCTGCGCATTTCTATATTCCCTCACGACGGGAAAGAGGATCTCCAGTTGCTAATCCCGACCGACCTGGCGAACGCCCACGATGGCGAGATCACTGCCAAGTGTGCCGCTACAAAGGAGGGCCTGCCGATTCAGAAGACTGTGAACTACGACGACTGGGATGATGTTAAGGGACATAAGACGGATCCAGGGAATTCGGATTCGGATTCAGAAAAAGACGATTGAGATTGATCTACTCGGAGTTATATGGGCCATTTGTTTCTTAGGTTATCCGATATCCCGTGTAAACTCCCTTTCTCGCTTGTCCTAGACCACTAGGCCTCGGACAAACAAACTCCTATCCTCGCCCTTTCACTAGAGAATGTCTTGTACATTAGAGAAGAAGCACACATAACGCTCGTTCAGTTTGACATTATTATGTATTATTAGCTTTATCCTATATCCTAAGTCTATTCGAAGTGTTTCGTGACCATGGTGACCATTATCATTTCACCCCTAGTAACTCTTCCCATAACCGTGTCGCCACGTGAAAAACTTGCTCCTCGAGTAAGCTTCCTTAGTAGCTATTTGCCTCCTTTACCAGGGCCCAACACTTGCGCATGCCCGTGCCCATCGATTCCTCATCGACGGCATCGCTCCAGCGACTCTGCGCTCCTGAAGCGCCGTCCGACGTGCTGTCATCTAGATGCCCCTGGCCTTCCAGTTCAAACAGATGGACATGCATCGTCAATCTCAGATGCGAGAACAACCACGGCACGCTCCCCAGCTCGCCGACGTGCCGCAACCCCTGCTGCGACGACTTCGAGGATTTCCCTCTAGGCCTCAGGTCCGCACGTACTAAGCCCGATACGTAGCCCTGCGCGTCCCGCTTGCGCGCCTTCGCCGTGTTTTCGTAGCCATCAGGCAGGGTGTAGCTGGGGAACTCCCACAGACCAGCGAGTAGCCCCTTCGCCGGGCGTCGGTGAATCAGGTACCTCCCGTCACCGGAGCGACGGACGGCGCAGACGAGAGTTTCTTCCTCCCGCACGGCTTTCTTGGCTACTTTGACGGGGAATTTTCGCGCGTGGTTTGTAATTATGTCTATTGCTGCGGGGGAAAGTGTACGAGATAGTGACTTGGAACCGGAGCCATTAGTATCTTTCGATCGGTTGGACTGCGTAAAAAACGCTTGTAGAGTGGCCTGGTTTCGGGGCCGGGATTTATTCTTCGTGTCCTTAGTGTTGATAGCGGGGGACTTGACGTCTTCATCGCCCTCCCCGTCTTGCGAAAATTCCTCGAAGGGCTTGCAGAAGTTGCAGCAATCTTCAATATCATCCATACTAAAGGAATCGCTCTTAGTATGTATAGCCTCCTTTGGTGCTAGCCCCCTTTTTACAGCAATTTGAAGGCCCTCGGAGTAAGCACGACAACTCGAGCTGATAGGGCAGGCTATGCAGTTCGGCTTTGGCGTACATACCGTACTACCAAGCTCCATGAGTGCCTGGCCCCATCGCCCTGGTCTGTCATTGCCCTGGCCCTCCGGACCATTAACGACTTCGTCATCTTCTAGATCGCTTGCGACAGCCTTTACCAGGCCATCAGCCGCAGCCCACAACATGTCAATCACGGATTTATCCGCCTTGACATCCCCAAAAACGCCCAGCTGCCGACTGAGAACGCGGAGAACATTTCCGTCAACCATCGGTGCTGCCCGGCCGAAAACAATAGCCGAGATAGCGCCGGCCGTATACCGGCCTACGCCCGGGACCTTGGCGACAAGCTCATCCACACCAGATGGCAGCAAACCGTTCATATTGGGATCCTCACACACCAGCCTCGCAGCTTGGTGGATCCGCGTTGCACGGCTGTAGTAGCCCAGGCCGCGCCAGGCAGCGAGGACTTCGTCAGGCTCGGCGGCAGCAAGATCCTGGACCGTCGGCCATTTGCTCATCCACCGGTTCCAGTAGTCGATGACCACGGCCACGCGCGTCTGCTGTAGCATGATCTCGCTGATCCAGACCTCGTAGGCGCGACACTCAAGCCGTCGGCGCAGCTCTGTCGCAGCGAGTTCAGGAGCGGCACGTGGATCTATCCAGGCTTTTCGCCAGGGCATAGAGCGCGCCGAACTTACGCTGTCAAACCAGCTCAGGAGCGAGGCGCGACATTGGCGATTGTCTAGAAGTAGGGGTCGGTGGTAGTCCGCATTGTGGGTACGACTAGGGGGGCTACATGACGCCGTCTTGTCTGGGACTGCAGAGCTCCTGCTAAAGAGACGTTCGTAGAGTTGCGTATCGCCCTTGCGATTGCCGTTCCGGGCCGAGGAAACTACCTTGCGTTTCTTGCGGGTTGGCACGGCATCTGGTGTAGTAGTAAAGTCCTCATCATCATTATCTGACGCGTCACTTGGTCGCGCGCTCTTAATAGATCTCTTTTTTGTCTTAGTGTTCTTTGGCAAGGTAGGTATGTTGACACTGTTGTCCACGGGAAATAATTCCTCGGTCGCGGATGTATCGTTCGACTCCTGATAGTCCAGCTGTCGAATATTTCGTGATGAACGCCTCATAATGACGGTAGAAAATAATATCGGTTAAAGAGCTCTTTTCGTGACGCGTCGGGAATGTAGAGGCGTGATCACGTGCTCTACTTTGGTTCCACAGTACATTTTGGTTTGTCCGTAGGTAAGCACAGGTACAATATACATGTACCTAGTTGAGGAGTCTTTGTTACATACCTACTGTGGAACCGCCGCATTATAAGCTCTTGCAACTGTATATAACTACAACATTGACGCTATTTAAGCCCGAAATGAACAACTAATTGAACCAGATATATTCTCTCCTCTTACGATTTTTCTAAGCATGAAAACAGAAGCTTGCAGCAACACTCGGGCCACATTTGGCAAATACGCCAGAGATATTCCTCTCATCTTTGTCGTGACTTCGTCTCAAAACTGACCTAGACAAAGCAATATTCGACGAGCGCCTACCCACGACAAAGGACTCAGTTAAACAGAAAGCACTCTGACTATAAATCAGGGCACCGCTCTCGCTCAATACCACATTCTTGTCTCCTTACATGCCTCTGAAGCTATCTGGGAGAGGCATCGTACCCGATGCTTCCGGTTCCCGGCATGCTGTAGAGTGAGAGTGCGTCGGGTACGTATGGTACCCCTTACGGGGTCGTTGCGGATATTGTCCCGGCAGCGGAGCACGGGTCCTCTATGGAGATATTGATCTCATTGTATGTTTGACATATTAATGTACGTATTTCCGTGACTCAGTGATCGGTACGTAGTCAGCACAACAACAGCTCCAACGCTTGATCCAGTAGTCAGAGGTATTTGAACTGAGAAACTTGGGTAGAGGTGGAATGTCTAGTTTCTGGTGATCATTGCCGGAGCGCATTTTGTTGTCTTATTGTTATTCCCTTTCCGATCCTCAAGGGGGGATTCGTCAGGTATCGTAGCAAACCTGTCGGTAGTATCTACTGGAGCGTCTCTCTATACTGATATAAAAGGGGTGCGATAGTAATCAGTAGGGAAGAAGTACAAACAGACAAGCCAGTACCTTAGAATGGAAGGACTTCTCAACGAGGCGATGACGTCTCCGAATTCCCCACGGAAGCTAATCGGTTGAGAGGAGCTTATGTCTTAACGATGATTAGTGCGGTCGGTACAGTCGGATACGGAGTGTTCCTGATGACAAAAGCCGCAAGGCTCCTCTGAACCCCTTAATGTTGTTACATTTCTTTACACATAGTCTGATGAGAAAACTCTTCACATCTCATACTCATTATGCAGTTTCTAACTGGACTCACGAGCTATAGAATATACACATTAAGTCCCTCAGCCGTTGACCAATGAAATCGATTTTGTCCATTCCCCATCGTAATATTTCGCGGATGTGCGGGATCCCATTGAAAGCCTTGAATCCTAGTAATAGGTCGGCGACTTCAAAGGTGCCTATGGCCTAGTACCCTGTCTGACAGATGGTACTAGTATAGCTGCTCTTAGCCATATTGTGAACACATCGGAGTCAAGCTGCACCTCATCGGTTTACGCGATACTATGAATCGTTGTATCATCAAACCTCCTGGTTGTTTATAACCCGAAGACTCATCTGGCGGAAAGTCGATCAACCAAATACTCATAGACTTGCCGGTGGCAAAGGGAGGTGAGAAAATACCGATATCTTGGTTGATCTTGTATATTCAGCAATGTTCCTAGATCTAGCAATTTCACATGAAAGAGCATTCCATCAGAGTGACGGTATCTTAGCTCGTGATAATGTAATAAGTCTGGTGGTAGTATCGCTTTCTTACATTGATACCGAGTCGGGGTTCATCATTGCCTGCGCCTTAACGTGCCTACGCATAAGCCTCAGCTACTGCTCAAAATGCCGAAAGTGTCTGACCTCCCTTGAAGGTGTTAACCAATACTAAACTAGTGTTATGTTTTTAGAAGGCTGTGGTTTTGCGGCGCATTCGGCTATTGTACTACTGCACTTGAGGTAAGAAACCTCCCGCTGCTTTTAACTCAATGAGTGAGGCATAAGCCCTCTCAAGTTCATTGGCCTAACACTGCTTCGGAATGAAAAATCTTTATGGTGAGCCTAATCCTACAACCTGGAGACGACCTCTCGTCGTCGAATATAGATGGTCTTGCCGATCAAAAAGGATTGAAGCACACCATCTCGTTGTCGATAAGTGCTTACCTGTCGTCGTCACGCGAGGCTCAATAGGTTACTAAAGATACATTTGTAACGATACATTTGTAGCACCAGGGAAGTGTTATTAGATCGGTACTATCAATGGATTGTAATATGAGTATAGAGCAAAGGAGAAATTTCTCCCCTGCAAGCAAAAGATAAATAAAAAGGGGGAAACAAAGAGGTGTTAAAACGCACTGCAGTAATTCTAGAGAGCTGAGACCGACTGCTGACTAGAAGGGATTGCTATTAAGTAGCAGCACTTTGTTTAGGAGCCGGCTCTCTGTTGGACTCATACATGACACTAAATAAAAAAAAGCACCAAGGTTATACAAAGGTTGAGTCTCTGTGTTGCACATTGTATTACAACATTCGGGGAAACCATTGCAATGCAGTAAGACTAGCCACCGGTCACTATTAAGCTAGGTAACACAAACACACACGTGACAGAATGTCAGTGAAATAGTATAGATCGAATGTTAGGTTTGAAGGTTGCATCGAAACCTCGGGCTTGTGAGAATGATATTGGGGGCAGAGAAAAGTCCTGAAAATCTTCAGAGAGCATCGGGATTCTCGGGATTAGCTACTGGCGACGAGAAGCCGATAGGTAGCAAGAGAGGGGACCGAAGAGTTATATAAGGCAGCTTTCGAACAGATGAGATTCAACTCCTTTTCTGTATTCCATAACACACCAGTTCAAATCACTCGAGTCTTCTTCCGCCTCCTATCAGATGAACTTACACTCAACTGTACCATCCCACTATCACACAAAAACACAATCAAAATGCGCTTTATCATCGTCGTCGGAGCCACACTCCTCTCTATGGTTGCCGCCCTGCCTCCCCAGGGAAAGTCGATGCCTCTCCTCCAGCCGAGGTGTCTCGCGAGCGGAGGTATGTTTGTCTTTTCTTTCCTGCTCCTACAAGTTTAGAGAACTAAGACTAACATGTGAATACTTTCTAATAATCTAGCCGACTGTACATCCGACCCCAACAACTGCTGCAGTGGCCTCTGCTCCGAGAACCACGGGTGCGGCTGCTACACGTGCAATTAAGGCAAAAAAGGGGGGAGAGGGAAGGGCACGTAACTTAAGCTTGCCTCACCATCTTTGATGATGTTCGTACCCTTGTTTAAATGCAGGGTGCTACCGCTGTATTTATGGAATCTGATATACCCCGAAACATTGGTTATATGCTGGTGTACAGGGGATGCCGTGAACAAGAGAGCATCACTCGGGAACTACTGTCGGGGTCAGGGAGTGTTTTACTATACGATAAGAAGGATAAATTATCACAGAGTTCTATTAAGACGACCTTCATTATATGAATTCAACACAAAGTAGACTTACCTAGTCAACAGTTCTTTTCACGATACCTGTCTCCAAAGGGGCAGGCGGCTTATGTGATCAAAATACCTATAGCCCTAATATCATACGTGCCTTGCATAATCCAAGCCCGTCCAGATCACCAAACCGGAATCTCGCCCGTGTACAGCACAACCTTGCCGCCGTACTTCTCCCTCGTGGCCGCAGTCAGCACCCACACCATGCCGTCGCAGGACCGATCGAGCGTGTCCGGCGCGGCCTCCATGCCACAGCCCCGCGCGGCCGCGTTCCCCATGTCGGTCTGCACCCAGCCGGGGTCCACGACGAAGGCCGTGAGCCACTCGTCCTCGCCGTGGATGCGGACGCCGTACCAGTTCGCCATGGGGTTTGACGCACCCTACACGGCGCTCGGCACGGGAGGTTGGAGTCCATTAGTTAAATAGTATGTTGTTAGAGAGAGAGAGAGAGAGAGTTACAACAGCGTCTAAAGCCATTTTCGTTCGCATCGAAATATTTTCTCTCTCCTACGTGGGTACTTTACCCCAATGCGCCGGCCCCGGAGCCCATGATAACATACACGGGATTGGCGGCTGACCTGCGTAGTAGCTCGCATGTGGCCTGGTACAGCGACGCGACGCTTAGCATGTTGACCCGGATGTGCTCCAGGATGTCGTCGCCCCTGCCGTCCTTGACGGCGGGGTACGCCCTGGCGATGCCGGCGTTGGCGACGACGAGGTCGAGGTGGTCGACGCCGTAACCTTCCCGCAAGCACTTCCACGGCGTCAAACGGGGACTACCAGACGCCAGCGTCGTACTTGATCACGACCAGGCTGCTGCCCTCGGCCTTGGGCAACTCTGCGAGCGCATGTGACGTCGGGTGCTCCGGATTACGGTTTGCGGTGATGACGGTCTATTGCTTTCTTTTCTTCTTATTAGCCATACGTAACTTCATTTCCTACGTTCATGTACGCAGGGGTGAAGGGGACGGTGATGAGAAAGACCGCACGTAGTTTGGCAGCGCGAGGAAGCGCTTAGCGAGCTTGAAACCCAACCCACGATTAGCACCGGTGATAAGGACATAAGTCGGCACCATTATGAGGTGAGAAGAAAGAGTACCTAGTGATCGTGGCGCTGGGTATACTATAGTATGGATGAGGCGGAGGTCACGGATTTTCAGATCTATGCAATCAAGAGGTAAGTAGGCCGGGGTTACACATTCACGCAAAGACGAGTAGTAAACCTGTCAGGGTAAGGTCACGATGCGAAGTCGTACATATATTTTTCTCTTCGACAATTTTTCCGTCTGCTTCCAAATCTCAGATTCCCTTTTCATGCTTGCTATATGCTTCTTCCACGCCTGTGGCAAATCCCATAACACGGCGTAGCCACTTTCAGTATGAATGGATAGGTCTAGGTAGCTCGGAAAGGGGGTGGGGCTCAGCTGTCTCTCTTTTGATTTTTATTTTCCCAACACGCCCCCTCTTCACAAGCAATCCATTCTCAAAAAAAAAAAAGATCACAGGCATACGTCATCTTATCCAAAATGTAAAAAAAAGTTTCTCTCCCTGCACACCATATTACAAGATATCTATTGATTGTGTTGTGTTCTCAGTTTGTTCTCCTTGCCCCGCGGTCCACGTTTATGATCATATGATGATAAGCTGAAAAGGAAACCAGTTAGCCTCATGCTTTCCCCTCTCAGCCTTAAAAGTCTTAATGAATGATACTAACCTCAATAAGCTTCTCCGTCAACATGAAGCATTGCTTATCATATTCTTGTGTCTGGCTGAAGGAACTCGAACGCCACAGCCCTTCGAATCCCATATCGTCCAACATGTCGGTCAGTGTATCGCGGCCCTCTAAGGCGGCTGCGAACCTTGCGTTGGAAGATAATTTCTGGAGCAAGGTGTGCGCCGCTTTTAGTGTGCTGGGGGTTTGAGCATGAAGGAGGACCTCATCGAGAAGCGATGAAATAGTTGGACACCTAGTATGTGTTAGCATAGAAGTCCATCTTCGGCCTTAGATTGATGCCAAACTAGAAAAGGGGCAAGCGGAACTCACAGATGCAAGATGACGGTCGGCCTCTCTGCCACTAGCTCGCTCAGCCAGAGCATCGTGTGGGTTTGGGTCTGATCTTCTAGACTTTGAAAGTCTACAAGCTCAATCGCAGTGTTCAATAAAATATCTTTGTCCTTGACGGCATCTAAATCACGCAAGGAGCGCGTCGGGCTCAGGTTGGCGACACTAATCGGATTGATTCCGGCTGCCCAAAGACATTCCTTCACATCTTCGGGGGTGATCGCCCTAGCACGTATGAGGGCTAGATACGGTGAACCGGCGAAATCGACCGAGAAACTCTTTGACGGCTTATTGGAAGAGTCGGTAGTCATTTCCAGGAAAGTTGCGAGAGCTCGCAGGGCGGAACTTTTGGTGACAGGATCGGTCAGTCCCCGCACCAGACAGGCGCAAACGGCAAAATGGAAGTTTTCTGGGGTGAAATGAACCCCGTATACATCGTCTAGAGGGAGAGTGGCCTCTTCCAGTTGACCCCGACCTTGGAGCAGATAGTGGGCCATCTTATCACTCCTCAGTTCGCTCGAGGTCCCTATGTTGGTCAATACAGCTTCCAAGAAGACAGCCGTGAGGTTGAATAGGAGAGCTGTCGGTACGAGGCGAACGAGCGATATGGCTAGCCAAAATAGTTGCAACCCATAGCGAGAGGCTGAGGTAAGCTTGGAGATCATCTTCGACAAGGATGAAATGACCGCACAAAGCATACCACTGCTGGTGTCGTCTCCGTAACGAGCGATGCTATTGCGAAGGGCTACAAGGACTTGGTAGAGCAGGTCATCATCGACTTCTTCCCTCGCCAAACAGCCCATGACTGTAAAGGCACGAGGTTGTATCGCCGGGTTGTTTTGAAATGCCGTGCTAGCAACTAAGCTCATCCACCTGGACCTCCAAGCATTTGCCATGTCGACGGATGTCGCGGCAACAGAGCATGTTTCAAACAGGAGAGCTGTGAGGTTCTCGGTAGCCGAGAGGCTTAGTCCAAACTCATGAGTTGTCGCTATAGAATTACCATCCCGTGTTAATGCTGAAGGGGCAGAGAAGATATCGTTCCTTGGGTCGGAGAGTAGATCAAGAGTGCCATGAAGTTTGGTCAACTTGGTGTCGTCCAAGTTGAAAGAGGTACATGCTGCATGAATCGAATTAATGAGGAGCCTATAGACTAGGGCTCGGATGTCGTAAGGGCCTGTATTTGCAAGCATAGTGACGATGTGGAATATCTCTGGTAGGTATAGTTGTGACTGGACACCACAATCAAATGATAGCGAGAGACAGAATTGAAGCAAGATGCAAATCTCGCCCCAAACGGCGTTGTCAGGAAGGTACTTCGTGGGTCGAAGTGAAGAACGGTTTAACGCCTTACGCAGGCGGGCTATAATCTTACCGCGGAGTGTTATTGTACCGATGGTCGTCACGATGGAGGTGAGGGCTTGCGTCTGCTCGTCGTATAATCCCACAGCCAGGGCTGCTTTCATGATCTCCTCGAGGAAGACATCCAACAAGGTTTCATCTTTGTATATCGCCGGCCATGCTGTATATTCTAACGTGAGAACGAGGGAAGGGTCGAGTACCGTCACTTCTATCAACTTTCGGAAAATGGAAGCAATCTTCTCTCTACCCTTCTCGCTGTCTGCTTCGTCTCCGAGAAGGGAGGTACGTAAACTGGGCAACCACGGTGCCATATATGCCAGGCTCAAGGGCTTCTGCTCGTCGGAGAAGCTTTCCCATCCAACGAAGAACTCGTTCAAGAAGTCAAACGTCAATTGTGGCTCTTCCTGGGCTAGTGTTTTGCTAATGTTGATGATGAACTGAGTCGGGTCTAGAGGTATGGACACATCTGCGATTCAGGTGAGTAATGCTGCCGTTGAAGCGCGGGGACTGGACTTGGCACGTACCCTTAATACACATGAACTTTGTAGCAGCCTTGAACTTGAAAGCCTGACAGAGGGCACCGAGCAGATTATAGGAGGAAATCCGAAGCATAGGGTCGGCTGTAGCAAGATTTGTTAAGGCTAGGTTTAATAACGTGCCTGGAACGTCTTGGGGTCGGATAAGCCTTTCAAATGACTTCACGGTTCTGCTGTCCTTGCCGTACTTTGCCTTGGCCCCTCGAATTGCTTGCAGTACTTCATTCTTCTTGGAGCTCTGAAAGTACATCACAATCTTGCCATTGTCTGCGCGTAAGCCAAACGCGGAGTCGTCCTCAGTAGTGATCGACGTTGGTGCTTCATCGATGTCTCCAAGGCGGAATATGTCGTTGACGACGGCGCTGATGCGATAGGGTGCATGAACCTCTTGTTTCTTCAGGGTAGTTATTTGTACAAATTGACTGCCCACCTTGACGATGACCTCGATCTTTCCTTTGGTCTTTGAGAGTCGGGTGACCGGCTGGAAAACGTACCGAGTATCGGTGACCACACTGATGGTTTCCTTAGGGAGGTGAAGCTGGCTCAAGTGAAAATGTGCCTGGAGATCTTGCATGCTTCCAAGAAGGTGCCATTCGATATTAGCAGGGCTGAATGTACTGGTATCACTCTTAGAGGACGTGCGAAGCATACGCCGGAGGAATTTCCTAACAAAATTAGCGTCGCGATATTTACGATTGTTCATACATCATACCTGTAGGCGCTGTTCATGTTATACACATAAACTCTACATTGTTTCACCATTTCGGCCGGAGATAAAATGTCTAGTTTCCTGAGAAACTCGTCCTGGGGCTCGTATTGTCCGTTGTAACACGTTGCATCTACGAGTAGACCAAATGGCTTATGCCATAGACGACTCGCCATCTATGATTGTATCAGCGAATGAGCACTCGTAGCAAGGCAGACAAAGTGGCCGACAAGAGACACTAAAGGCGGCAATAGATGAGAACGGCCATGATCGAACCTGTGACTTACCTTCAAGTACCAATACGCAATACTATCATAGTCTATAGAATCTTGTTCGATGTGGCGAAGAATTATACAGATGATGGGAAGTCCATCCTGTTCGTCATTAGTAAGAAACAGTGTGGGCTTGTGGATGGATGAAACACGCACCTTACTCTCGCCGCCGTCATATACGGAGCGAGAAGTCACGTAGGAGTCGGTGGTACGAAACGCGTTGCGAAGCATAAATTGCTGGAATCTGGAGTAGGCAATGGGGGTGTTCAAAGAAATTTGTGGGCGGTTCCAAGTGACCGCCAGAGGAGGAGGTCCTAGGTTAGCGATCAGAGTTCGGAGTGGCTCAAGGACCGGTGATTTGCCGCGAGATAGTTCGTTAGGGGAACGGACTTGTTCTCTCCTTTCTTGGGACATTAGTCTCTGCCGTACCTGATCCCAGTGGTCGTACAAGAACCGGTGAAGAGCTACGCAAGAACCAAAATCGAACGCTTCAGCTTCCATAGTGGGAGGCTCAAGGGTCTCTGGAGGTACTGAGATTTCTCGAAGAAAAGTGGTGACTCGGTAGATGTTCTGTGTCAAGAAATCGTTCAAGGGGTACATGTACGGCTCCTTTGCCCCAAACAATACGTTATTCGCCAGGTTTTGGATAACCTTGGCGATCAACAGCAAACCACGCCGCATCTCCTTGGACGGCGGTGTGTTCACGAGTCTCTCAGCTTCAGGTGCCACGATAGCTGGGCAGAAGAATCTTAGAAAAATAAAAGCACCGACAGCGGTATATTTCGCTTCGGGGAATCTAGGCATTACAGCCGAGGAAATTATGCTGCAGATTTTCTTAAACGAGGCAGGGATGCTTGCCGCCGATGCGCAGATATCGTCTATGAAAACCTTGGCGACTATCCGGAGCTGAAGGGCATTCTTCTGTAGTTCCTCCTGGGATGAGATTCTCGCCGGATCAAGCTCGAGGTCGAGGTCTTTGGATGTCAGCATCAGCCTCTCGACTACTTTCTGAAGTGTAGCCCTGAGGTAATTCGCTCCTTTCCATTTTGCGTATATAGAAAGCATCTTCGTAGCCACACAGTTTCGCCTCAAGATCTCCGCCTCGTTTTCAGTGTCTTCAATCTCTTGCTTGATCAATGCCTCCATGAGGTCAAATGTGAGGCCACGGGACTCGAAGACATTGAGTAGAGAGACGGTCAGTTCCTCAGACTCGCCGCTTGGGCAGACTGAGCTCATAGCAACAGCAAGGCTCGTGTCGTAAATGAGAAGTTGCAAGAGCTCATCATACTTCTCATTGACCGCCTTGTCAGATAAGCTACTAAATTCGGTCCCTTGAACCAAGATGTTATAGAGGACTTTGACGAAAGCAGTACGGATCTCCACGTTCTCGTGATAACCGATGCTTAGAGAATGCTTGAGGCCAACGTCGATGTTTGCACTCAAGAGGTTAGAAAGAATCGTGATGGAGAGTTCGGATGTGGAACCAGCCTCGTCGCGGCTGGGGGAAGGTGTCAACGCGTCTCCTCTAAAGTTATCGCTTGACTCATAATTAAGGAGCGAGAGGAATCGGTTGAAGTAAGTATGGAACATCTGTGATTTCAGCTCACTAGTACCGGCGTCGCTCTGGCCATCCCCTGGTTGAAGGGGTAGCCTGAACGTGAGTTCAGCGAGACAGCGGAGGCTCGCCCTATCGAGGTCCCTCTGGACTCGCGAGATCTCATCTAGACGGGCTGATCCATGTTCCGACCTCGGTGATCGAGGTCGGGCGATCCAGCTGAATATATACTCTAGAAGTTGATTCCGCTTTCTGACATCGTCGCGTAGATTCAGATGCTCCTTCTTCCTCGTTACACATTCGCACAACTGGCATATCTTGATCTTCACCCTCATGCAGGCTACGTTCTCGGCAACACCGTCCAAGAACTTGGCAAAACTCAGCCCGAGCTGGCTAAAGTCAACAGATGAAGCGGCACCAAGCTCGTACGGCGTCTCTAATCGTTCCACCAGTGTCTTTAGCAATGACGCCGCCTGCTCAGCAAATACGATCTCGGCATCTTGGCCCTTGCCAGACGCTTCTAGTGCACCAGTAAACAATACCTCGAGCTCAGATTCGAGGGCTTTAAACAAGGGTTGATATAGGGCCGGGGATATTTCAGTTGATAGTACTTCTCTCATCGTCTCTCTAACTCGCACGTTGGAACATGCAAGAAGTTGCGTGCTTAGCCGAAGATACCTGTGCAGAAGAGGCTCTTCATGATTCTCTGACGATAATCGATCAATCCATTTGAGGCCGCTGATTGCTGGTTCTTCAAGGATATATGCCTGTTCCGCCGTACATATGCCGCCGAGGGAGGCAAGAAACCCGGACAAGTTCCGCCATTCAGAGAAGCTTCTGTCGTCAACATTGTCCACGGACGTTGTTGATACGTCCTTCGACAGATGTATCCATTTATCGAACGCAATCTCCCAGGCATTGAGCACGCCCGGGGTCGGATACTGCATACGCCTAAGGAGGGCGCGAGTCCGCTTCTGAAACGCCATCATTCCAGTGAACCTGAAACCTCGAGAAGCGATCTCACTGAAAACCTCGCTGTTCCGATGCATTAGAGTTGTTTGCTTGGCTGATTCAGAAGCGGATTCTAGAATGAGACATTCTTCATTGTACAGCCCGATGCAGGTGGTGACGAGCTGACATGTCTCAATATCTGGAGAACATAGTAAAAGGAGAAAGAGTGTTTCCACTTTGACCGCTACTGCGGAGCGTTCAGGGATATCTTCGGTTAATAGGCACAGTTCCTATAAACAGGTCAAGTCAGCATGGGCCACGAGCTGGTTGGTCCATTGTCACAGTAAAAGAGACTGACCTGACACGCGTTCAGCAGTAATATGCCAGACTGAAGATAAGAATGGATCGATTTGAGTATCACAAGGTCCTCTTCTTGCATATACTTATCGCACATATCCGTAAGAACAAGGGAGCTATGCAGCGTCATTAGTGCAGTCCTTTGTCGCACCACCCCCCTTTTTTTTTTTTTTTTTTTTTTGGATCACTTACGTTAACCGCCAGAATCTGGACTTGAAATCATGTGAGTCGCGTGTATTTGATTTACGCAGCGAGGCAAAGATGCCATCCGGAGCGAGTAGCTTTTCGGCCAGTCCACTGGTGAGCGGCCTTACTGTGTCATTTGCCCCCGCCAGTACAGAGACGAAGGCCTCATAAAGTTCCTCATAAAATACGTCCAAGTTCGGATTGTCCAGGGCACTAGTGTCGAATAGCGTCATTGGCGACGCATCGAGAAATTTGATGATATTGCAAAGAATCGCATTGGTCGCTAAACTCGTTTCCGACGCCTTCCGTTGGGTGTGACGATCTCCTATATAAACATCCGCAGATATTACCGATATTGCCTGGGCTTGTCAGCAGGTTCCCGCCAGGATAGATTTCTAATAAAATCAGGGGCGCCAACCTTCAACTGATCCTGTATAAATCTAGCAGCTTGCGTAAAGAGTTTATTGTAATACTTGGCATTCTCTTGCCGTGCGAAGTACGAACAGGCCTGGAGAAGAGCAATCTTAAAGGTTTGAGGCGCTGAAGGATGCAAGCACGCCTGGGTGAGGGATTCTACGAAGCCATCCAAGTTCAGGTGGGTGAGACTTATGAATGAGGCAGTAGTTATGTCTTGCTCAAATAAGACCGCATCCCCATTGGGGTGATATCGACGAAACACAACATCACGCACTTCGTCCTGCACGTCCATGACATAGCTCGAAATAGCGGCGTCTCCATCGTCATCAAAATGCCGGGCCGCACGGAGGAGGAGGAGCAGGCAGTGGCCTGCCGTCTCATTCTTGTTCCTCAACGCTTTTCTGAGACCCTCGAGGAATGCAACTTTCTTAGTCATGCTATTGCTCTTGGCATCCCGGAGGTTGCTTGCCACCTCGAAGACATCGGGTACCAACATGAGGAGGCACGTCTGGAAGGGATTAAGCGCCGACCGCTTTCTGCCAGTGTCCCCTATGGTCTGCGTCATGTCGAATAGCGTATCAGGTCCGCCATCCAGCTTCCTATGCTGATTGTGCAGCATAACAAACTCCTCGGTATAGCGCTCAAGCCACCTGAAGATCAACAGCGGCGTGACAACGGCCACGGTGTTCTGGTATGCCCTTCGAAAATGGAGGTAACTTGAACACAGCTCTTGAATGACAAAACCCAACTTTTGGCCGTCAACCCACAAGTACGCTAGGAACCTTAGTGTCACCAGAGAACTCCTCTCCTCCTCGGCCATCGCTAGCGTCTGAACCGAGCCAACCTGCGCCGGGGCGGTGGTCCTTATGCTGTAGATAACACTCCTTACAAATTCGAATGCTACCGACCAGCTTGACGCGCTCACAAACTCCACAATAGTCTTGACGTACATCTCGACATCCTCCGTCTTGTAATCGCCATCGCGCGACGAGATGGTCTCGCGGGCATCCTCGGAGCTAGTCGAGGAGGTGACTCGGGACGGCGCGTCTGCATATCGTATGTCGAGGACTTCGCGCACATATTCGTCCTCCAAGACCATCCTCGTGGGGAGCACATAGCCTTCGGGAATGGGGTCGAGAAGGAGCTTCAAATGCTCTAATATCCTAGTGACCAACACATCGTCTAAGGGCTCCGGAAGTACCAATCCGGAAGTGGATCTGCTGCCCTTCGCATAGACGTTGGGAAGGCCTTTGGAACCATTTTTCCTCAGTGCTTCCCAGTGGGCGGAGCAGCAGTCGGCGGCCAGGGATAGGATGTAGACTTCGGACTGCACAATGTAGGATGGGTGGCTCGCAAAGTTTTTGTAAGGGCGAGCTACTTCCTCGAGAAGGGAGACGAGTGCTTCGAGCACGATGGCTATCGAGGGCGCGCTGACTTTTATGAGGGTTGCGCGAGTGATAGTGGCGATGTCATCTTGTTGGAGGTCTTGGCTGTGAACACCGGTACGATGCGGGAGCTTATGCGTAACATCGGTTAGCATGGAACAGACGATTCATTCCTTTGGATGACCGGCACCATATTTGGTAGCGCGATCAGGAAGGGGGAGGGGTCTCTCCATTTACCCTAGTAGTCAGTCTCTCGACCAAGGAACCGACCAGGCCAGCATCACCATTCATCTTGTAATCATATACCATCCAGTCGCGATCGAAGGCAATCTACCTAACATGGTGACTTCGCCATGTAGCAGCACACGTGCGGGATAGCGGGAGGAGCGGAGGCGAATGCGCAAAGCAGCGAACAGACAATAACACACTCGGATGCCGTCCACAGAAGCTACGTCTCGTCAGGGAGGGGGTTTAGGTAAGATGCGAGTCTCGGGCGGGTTGTCACTGGCGGGCTTGTACGGCGGCGTGAGAGAGGTGCGGTGTAATATCCAATGCCTCGTGGACAGGCGTGGAGGATTCAGATTGGTGTTGAACGGATCAGCGACGGCGCCGCTGTTAGAGTGACGGGGCAGACAGAACAGCCGGACACACAGACAGCCTTACGATAAGAAATATTTGTGTCAAACAGGACACGGCCCCAATTCAGAAATGCAATGCAGAGCCAGGCAAGACAGGGGCCTGGTCTTGGAGACAGAGTTACGGCACCATACCAGACTCGGGAACACATTCGCGCACTGCTCAAACATAGAAAAGGCACTCCAAAACCACGCCAACGAGCACCAAGCGAACCCAATCCAACCCAACTAGGGAAGGCCATCGAAGAGGGGTGCTGGGGAGAGAGAGAGAGTAAGAGAGAGAGGAGAGAGAGAGCCTGCAGCGGTGGTCTGCGTCTTGAGTGGAATTTCTGCGGGGGCCGGTGCAGGTGAGCGGCCAACCAGACAAGGCCCCGCGAATGCCGCTAAAGAGTGGGAAGAAAGTCGGGTATATCTGTTCAAGGGTGGATGATGGAAAAAGTCCACCGCCGCACGCGCTAGACTGAAACATTACCTACATTAGGTTCCTGCTGGGCAAGAACGAGGACACTGCCAGTAGTACCTAAGTGCTAACATCAAATAAACATATTGATACGCACCTACGTACCTACCTAAAAACACAACTACATACAGCGTGGTATTTTAGAAGATACCTACTACCCAAGGTACCTAACACTAAGGTATTGTATCACAGAGCACAACAGGTACATAGAGCATGCTAAATGCCCCATAGCCATGTGGGTTTCACAAAGTTAGGTGGATAAGGGAGCCCGGTAACAACCCCTGAAAGCTCCCCCTCCACAACACCCTCCACCAGTCCGATTCCGATGTCTCTCTCCATGTCCTGAGAAATTGTGCGAGATTGAGATAGCCGCGAAATATGTTTTGCGCCTCCTCACCTGTCCATGTCTTCTATCCACACCGGGTCCACTCGGCGCAAGGAATTGGAGATTGCTGCCTTCATGATATTTCGTACATACCTTAGGTACTTACAGTACATCAGAAATGAGATGAGATGATGCCTGATGGTTGGACAGGGCATGTACATAATCCCCTTCTAGCGTATTTACGGCATACCCGACGCGCAACACGAAGAAAAGGGAGCACTAACCTTGCACGAGAAATGCACGAGAAACACCGACAGCAGACATGACGCAACAATTCCAAATTCGAGAAACGTGGAAGCTCGCTAGGTTAGGCCTAGGTTAGACAGCTTCATTGACGGGCACGTGAACCACGTGTCGAGACGCTCTTGCTTATTTTCCGACTATCTACCCGAGCTATAATGTTTCAAGCCGCATTTTATAGCCACCATTTACATCCTAGTATTCCTACAAATCGAGTGTTTCTCTAGCTTTTCCATGCCCTGCCAATGTTGTTCCACCGCCGCGTCTACTTAACCGTTTCTTTCCCCCTTGCTACCTGTATCCACGGCCGCGCCCCCCACGGTACCCACGGTTATCATCGTATGGCCGACGCTCTTGTCTATCATAGCCAGGGGGCGGGCGGTTATACTGTCCGCCAAATCCATTACGCGGAGGCGGCTGATGCCGCTCTCCGTACCCTTGACCTCCCCCGTAGCCTCCTCCGTAGCCTCCTCCGTAGTTGCCGCCATGCCCGTTTCCGTAAGCATCGCGCCCACCATTTTGAAAAGCCGAGGGTGGTGGTGGCGGTAATCCATTGCCAAAGCCGGGGAATCCTGGAGGCGGTGGTGCCCAACCTGGAGGACCTACTGGCGGTGGGACCTGGTACGCGTTGTGGCCATTGTATCGGTTGCCATTCTGCTGATACGGCGGTCGGTCATTCCTGTCCCGTCGCGAATCTGGACCATAATTCATCCGCCCTCTTCTGTTGCCGTCAAAATTCTGCCGTCCCAAAGGCACTCCCCCGTAACTTCGACCAGAGTTCCGCATCTTGCCTTTGAGTTCCTCGATGTCGCTCTGAGTCAAAGCAGGTGTCGGAGGCTGCACCCCCCGTAGAAGCATTGACTTGTGACTTTGAGAACTACTTGGAAATTCATAATGAACTCTACGCCACATTAGCCTCGTAAAAAGCAACTACTTTTGAAATGGTAAACTCACGTCAGGGACCGGTCATCGTCCAGGTCCGGCATGTCCTTCCTCTCTAACGGATACTCCAACGTCCCATGGGGAAGATACTCAGGCATCTTCGTAACCTTACCTGACAGGCCACGACTTAAACGAGGATCCAGATTGTATTTGGGAGCTCCCTGTTTCTTCGAATAGAAGTGGCTAATGATATCATCGTAGAGCTCCTGGTTCGCCTCGGATAATAACAGGACGGGCATGCCAACACCATTGCGTGCAGCGTCCTCAGCACTGAGTAACGGGTACTTTTCCTCGATTGCAGCGAGGAGCCGTGGCATTTCAATGAAGGGCAGTAATGCCACACCTTGCCAAGCCATCTTCTTCCCATTGAGATCGATTTCGAATTCCTCGGGATAGAAGTCAATGATCGGGCTCTCTGGGTTAGTCATTAGGTCATGGAAGATCTCCGGAAGTACGTGGCGTGAGGCTGCCGGCTGGACACTCATAAGCTGCTCGAATGGTTTTGCAATCCTGCCCTTCTCGAAGTTGATTTCCATCTTGGCGATATCAACGAAGTCTTGAGCAAATGGCGCATAATGGTGTGGATAATACCATTCCCATGAAGGGCATCCCTGGAAGTAATATCTCAAAACCCATGCCAACCCTTCAACATAGTCCCGGGCAACCTTGCGCCGGAACTCGATGTCTTTCGGGTCTGCATGAAATTTCTGCTCATAATACCTATCGGCGTAGCCATCTTCCCATAATCGGACAGAATCCTCCGGTTCCTCGGTAGAGGCTGGGGTGCTTCCGGGGGTGCTCGCAGCATCATCCCCTATCATATCTGCCTTCCGTTTGCCCAGAGCGGAAGGGGGGGTCTGAGCTTCTGCTACGTCCTTGACGGTGCCATTATCAGATGCAGTCGACTGCCCTGTCGTAGGAGTTAACATTAGCCCCTGGATTTGACTTTTCAGGACAGCTGCGGCGCTTTTGTTGGCTACATTAGCTTCACTGACGGTAGACCCCCGGTTAACGATCAAGTCGTGTGTGAGACCTGGAGGCAGACCAGCAGGGAGGCCATTCTCAGAGGCACCACCCGGTCCCATGCCTCCCCCCCCATTTCTTTGGGCATTTCGCTGCTGTTCTTGCAACTTCCGTCGTTTGAAGCCCGCTTCCCGGCGATCCTCAACCTCCTTTCGTCGCTTGAAGATGGCATCCTCTTGCTTCGCTAGCCCATTTAGGATGTATTGTGCCCTCTCGAGATTAACGTGTCCATCCTTGGTAACATACCCTCCCATGGATGGTAGGTTATCCCGCCAGATGGCCGTCAACGTATCAATACCATTTTCGCGAATTTCAAGGGCAGGAAGATGAGGGAGAAAATCATTGCCAACAAACGAACACATGAACACCCAATCATCAATAGCCCGCTCAAGGTCAAAACTGAACGGCAAACCTGGTACATCAAGCTCTACAGCTAAATACTCTCGGAGAACGGAGACGTGAAGCCAGATAAATGGCTTTAGCGGGACAGCTTTGTCCTTCTCATCAAACTCACCATCTTTCTGTTTCGTCTCCCCGCGGCACTTTTGCGCGTCATGGCCTTTCTGGCCACAGATCTTGCAAGTCCTTGCCTTGCCTTCCTGGGCAAAAACATCCTCTCGGAGAACACGGAAATGGGGCTCATGGGTCGCAAGTCCAAGCATGATCAAATCGGCATCTAGCCCGTAAATGACGTGTCTCGTGTTAGGATCGTGATCAGGAGAAGCTCTTTGGGAACGGATAAAGTTCATGATCTTGTGCTCGCCTTCTCCAGGTACGGTAGCATCAGAAATGATAACCTTCATATTAGCCCAACCAGGATCAGTATTCAGCTTATAAGCACACCAATATCTCAAACTGATTGCCAGTATATCCATGAAAGGGGTGCCAGGAGTGATGGTATTGGAATCGAAAGCTTTCTTAGTCACGGATTCCAGCGTCTCGGGGGGTAAAACGCCGCCATTCTGTTTCTTTATCATCTTGTACAATTCCTCCTTGTCAGCCTGCTTCTCCTTAGCATCTTGAGCAGAACGGAAACGTCGGGAACGCTGCTGGTTCATCTTGGCTCGAGGAGCGACACCATCTATAGCGAAATATCAACACATGTCATCGAGGAGAATAACTTGGGAGAAAGAGAAGGTAACAGAATTACGCACCAATAGCAATCATTAACAGCTTTCTCGGCCGAACCATGTTGACAACCCTATCGGTGTACTTGAAAATCTCCAGCATCATCTCCTCCTCATCCTTAGGGGGGGGTTTGTCCTCAGGATGGGAACAAGGATGTACAATTCCATTCATATCCAGATAGAGATTATCGAACTCTTCACCATTCGGATTGGAACGAGTGGTGTCGACAGGAATGACGGAGCCATCATCCATCACAATCGGCTTGTCCTCAATGACAGGCGAAACGATTTTTGGATACTTGTTGGAAAGCCATCGGAACGCTGCTGGGATACCCATAGCTGCGTGGATGTGAAAATCTTAGCTTTGTTATGGGTTGTTTGCGATCGAAACCGGGACAGGTCGAGGTAGTCGAAAGAGGTCGCGCGAGGACTATCTATATATCGATGAGGACAATCGATGCCGAAAGGAACGGAAGGAAAGGGCGGAAGGGTATTCGAGGGGAAAAGACGGGACGAGAACGGGTCGCATGGGTTATAGCAAGGTCCTATGCGATCTGACTTGAACGGAGATAAATTTTGAAGTACACGAAGTAGGGACGTCGTAAATCAAAAGTCAACTCGTTCGCGGTCGAAAGAGGTAGGTATTGATCAGAAGGAAATTTTATTAATCTCCTATACGTGTCAGGCGCACACGAGAGGTGAGGTTGATGATGGATAGAGCGGTCAGAAATCAAAGAGAAAATAGTTGTTGAAAGAAACTTCGAATCTTTCGGCAGCCTGGCAAAAGCTCAAGTCGCAAGGCTCGGCTGGCGCTTGACGCAGGCTGGCAGGGAAGACTTTCCGACGGGTTCGCAGCGGATGCACGCACAGACCAAACATTACAGACCCGCTTATTTCGAGGACTGAACCCCGGCAAGCGCCCCCATAAATGGATAATAGATTTAGAGGCATATATGCCAATACGCCGAGCAGACTGAGCTAAATTTAGTGAACTAATTACAGCTTTGAGATGTGACATGGAATTTAGGGAATTTAGGCCCAGGAGCTAATCTGGAATCTGGCCAAAGCATTCATCGTTCGAGGACATCGTTCGAGGACAACGACGGACTCGACCTGCTCGACGCAAACCCATACTAACTACTAAATCGAGATACGTCCTAGTTACTCGTCCGGTCTACGTATTCTTCCCTTCGATAGTACCATGTGCCCGAGTCGGTAACCATTCCGATGCCGATGGCCTTCGTGCGAACCAACGTGAATGAACGGCATGAACCATGTTCTCCAATATCGCTTCCGCTCCCGCGAAGCAGTCCGTTAGTGAGACCATAACTGTGCTCAGTGGCCGTCTCGCCTCCGCGACTCTCCTTGAAGACCGCCGCGCTGCCATCCTTGGGTTACGGAGCTTTGCGAAAGATTATCCTGCATCCGTTGCATCGGGTGCTTTGAGAAGCCTCATTGGGAGCTTGTCAAAAGATGGGGAAGATGTCGACACCGTCCGGGTCGTTCTTGAGACCTTGCTGATGCTGTTTAATCCAAATCAGGACAGCCCTGAAGCTTCTGAAGAAATTGCTTTGTGGCTCGCAGATGAATTTACCCAAAGACAGGAGAATATTACCTTACTCCTTAACTTCCTCGAGACTGGCGACTTCTACTCCCGATTATATCCCCTGCAGCTCCTTGTTGCCATCTTATCAGCCCGAGCTGAAAGGACTGAAGAATGCGTTCTTACGGCCCCCCTCGGCCTTTCGAGATTAGTTGCCGTCCTTGATGATCGAAGAGAGGCAGTCCGTAACGAAGCTCTAACACTGCTCACCTATCTCACACCCTCGTCTTCCAACATCCAAAATGCTGTGGCCTTTCAGGATGCCTTCAAGCGCATATTTGCAATAATAGCCACGGAGGGTTCGCTATCGGAGGGTGATAGGATCGTGGAGGACTGCCTTATTCTCCTCGCGAACCTATTGCGTCTGAATCCCTCGAACCAGTCCCTATTCCGAGAAGAGGGATGCGTGCCGCAACTGGCAAATCTAGTAGAGAGCACGTACCAGACAGCACAAGAGGCGGAAGAGGTAGCGGAATGGGCCCAGGAGCAGCGCAACAGGAATATATACGCTCTTCTTGCTGTCATACGGCTCTTCTTGGTCCCGGGCGCAGTAGGCACCTTACAGAACCAGGCCGCCTTCTGGCAACACGGTGTATTATACCACGCATTGCAACTTGCATTCAGTCATGGCGCAGAAATGTCCATCAGAGCAGAGGTTCGATAGTTTCCCCTATTAGTCAGGAGTGTGCCAAAATTGACGTGTAACGTAGGCTCTAACTACTTGCGCCGATATCATCAGGGGCAATCCAAGGCTTCAGGAAACCTTCGCACAGCTGCAGGTACCATCCGTGTTGGAAACCAATGCCCCAACAAATGGGCAAAACGGCAAGGCAAATGGTGTTCCAGTTATCTACGTAATCGATGGCCTCCTAGATTTGGCTCTAAGTGTGCCTACAATTCAAGCGTTTGACCTGCGTATGGCCGCGTGTCAATGCATCGAGGCATACTTCTTCAATCATCCCGAAGTGCGGCTACATTTCTTAAGGCGAGCAATCGAAGGTCATACCTCCGGCGTAGACGAAACAGCCAATGTATTAACCACTTTGTTGCGGCCCGTCGATAGTTCGTCTCTAGATCCCTATCGGTACTGGTTTGCAGCTGCGATAACGTTCCATCTTGTTTTCGAGAATGCAAGCGCAAAGGGGCTTGCTATGTCTGTTACGGAGGGAGACGAAGATCATGGCGAGGAGGTGGTGACAAGTATCCAGACAATCACCGCTCATCTTGTCAGTGGATTAGCCAGAGCCAACGACGGAGTATCAATCGACCAGCGTGTATCAGTTGGCTACTTAATGTTACTGATAGGATGGTTATTTGAGGACATCGATGGAGTCAACGACTTCTTAGGCGAGGGCAGCAATATTCAAGCATTGGCCAAAGAAGTTGTGCGCGCTTCCAATAGCGCTATTGTACAAGGTCTTTGCGCAATGCTCCTAGGTATTGTCTATGAGTTTTCAACGAAGGACTCGCCAATACCGCGGTCCACTCTACATTCCGTTCTTACGTCTCAAATAAGTCGAGAGAAGTATGTCGATGCCTTGAATAAACTCCGAAGTCATCCATTCATGAGAAACTTTGAAGTTATTCCCCAGAAATCGGATAGCTCGGGCAGCTTGCCGGATGTCTACTTTGACGCGACCTTTGTGGATTTTTTTAAGGATAACTATAGTCGCATTTTAAAAGCCATTGATCGGGATCCTGGCATGGAGATCTCAGTGATCACGAATGGTGTTCAAAAGGGCATATCTCGTGAGCTGGTTGACTTCCTTCGTGCCCAAGTAGAAGAAAAAGAACAGGCACTTCAATCCTCCCTGGCTGATTTGGCCTCGCTTAATGGAAAACTTGGACAGGAACAGGCAGACCATCGCCGCTCAAAGGAAGCGTCCACTGCCGAGCTAGCCCGGATAAAGAAAGTCAACGAAGCTATTCAGCAGCAGCACGAGGACGAGATTAAGTAAGTAGCTCTAGGCATTTATTTAATAGTGGTACTTACATATACAGGAAAATCGAAGCACAGCAACGATCAAAGGACGAGGTACACCGGCAGCAACTAGAAGCGGCTCGGCGAGAGGCTGCCGCCGCCGCCGAGTCTATTCATGCTGAGCATCGTGCCAAGGAAGCTGAGATACAGAGGCAACTCGAATATGTTCGCAAGACTGCCGAGGCAGAGACGGCACGTGTCCAGCGACGTTCAGAGGCAGAGATGGCCGACTTGCGAGCCACCATCAGTCGTCTTGAAGTCGACCTGATGAAGGTCCGTCTGGCTTTCCTTCAGCCCATGGCACGATCACTGACTTCGTGTAGGCCAACAAAGCGAAAAGTCAGGAGTTACAAGCTACTCGCGAGGAATTTACATCGAAATTGTCAGCTGAAGAGGCTAAAACTAAGTCCGTCGAAAAACGGGCCTCAGATTTAGAGAGGCAATTATCTAAGAGAGAAGAAGAGTTACAAGAGGTACGTCCAGTCTAGATCGCCATATTGAATTTAGCATTCTAATTTCTGGTGGTAGGTCCAAACCAAATTGAAGGAGAAGGAAGAGGAGAAGTCAGCGACTCAAACCGAACTAGACGACCTCCTAATGGTGTTTGGCGATCTGGAGGAGAAGGTTGAAAAATACAAGGTAAGGTGTTACGCTACTCGCAAGATGATAGACATAATCTCAGTGCATCCTCTTGAAAAATCCGACTAACAAGTTTTGTATAGAATCGTCTCATCAAGCTCGGCGAGACGGTATCGGACGACGAAGAAGACGGCGAAGGCGATGATGCTGAGGATTCCGAAGTGGACTAGACACCCTCAAGCCCTGTGGGTATCTAAACATGAGCTGGATTACCCTCAAATATCGTACTCAAATGTCTTGGGTGATTGGCGAGTCGAGGAGGCATGGCATGACAGGCCTCAACGCGCCAGTCGCTTGCTTTTATGCACATATCAGATGGCAACCAGGATATGCATTTAGCCAGCATCCGGCTCAACCACACTTTCATCTCGAGAAATTCTCATGCATTTGTGATATTATAACTACCAGTTATATCAACCAATACCTACATGTCTTAAAGACAACGATATCCTAGATCCTGGCCACTCCCAATTATAACTCAGCAGGTTGTGAAACTGCCAGGCTTCAATTAATCTCGCTAGCGACTGTTCGGCAGGCATATAAACAAGGCACAACGAATTGTTCCCTTTTTCTCTTCTTTTCTCGCATTGCCTTTTTCGTCCAATACCTCACCTAGACATCCAGGCCAATAAAGCTTGCTGCTTCCCCCAAACTGAGAATTCTCGTCCCACGGCAAGAAACATGGCCTCGAAACAGCAATTCAGGGCCGGGGAGCCAATTAGCGACTCAGAGTCCTCTGACTCGAGGGATGAAGATGGTTGGAACGACGTTGATGAAGACGAGGAGGAGATCCAGGAGGTCATCTCGCTGCTCGATGATCGCGTCTTCCCAGATGTCATGTCCATGCTCGTGCACTGTAAAGAAAAACACGGCTTTGACTTTTTAGGCATCCGCCAGCGGCTACAGCTCGACTTCCACGGCTGTGTGAAGCTCGTCAACTTCAGTAGGTCGTTTTTACTCTCGTCATCTCCCCATGGAAAGTCATCTTGAGCGCTCCAAAGTGCGAGCTCGTATTCATGAAACATAATGCACATCTAACTTTACATCTTGATCACCGTCCCTGATTCACCTACCGCGAATATGGATTCATAGCTAACCGAAATGCAGTCCGTCAACGAGTACACGAGGGTCTGCCAGTCAGCGAGGACATCTCGGCCGCTGATATCGACCACGACCAGTACCTCAAGCCAGTTCTTGATGACGACGCCATGATCCTCGGCTTATTTGACCTGCCGGAGCTCACGCCGGCGGGCTCGGTGCCGCCGCAAGCCGACAACGCGGCTCTAGTCAACGACCTGCTCAGGCGCAACAACGAACTCCAGGAGGAGCTCGCCCGCATCACCGCCCAGTTCGAGAGCTACCGCGCGACCGTGTCACAGACTCTCGACGAGCGCTGGGGCGACGTCGACCAGGCGGAAGCCGAGTCGAGCGGCAAGGCAGGCCAGGGCAAGGGCAAGGATGCCCAGAAAGACGACTCCAAGTACTACTGGGAGTCGTATGCCGGAAATGGTAAGTGGAAGAACGGATTTTTAAGCATTGGAATACCTTTCCACCTTGTCTACATGGCAACAATTATAAGAAACCTATGTGTCAAGAAAAACTTGGGTGATTATTTCAACTAACATCATAAATGCTAAGACATCCACGAGACAATGCTCAAGGACACCGTGCGTACCGACGCGTATCGTGACTTCATCTACAACAATAAGCACCTATTCGCAGGCAAGACGGTCCTCGACATTGGCTGCGGCACAGGTTCGTGGGGGGGGGGGGGCGGGGGCCCCGCCCCCCGCGGGGCCGGGCGGCCCCCCCCCGCCCCCCGGCCCACGCGCCGCGCCCCGCCAAGCCGCTGGATCCAC
>MU404189.1:0-92408 GCA_022695795.1 Biscogniauxia marginata
ATTTATATAACTTATTTATTTATATAACTTATTTATTTATATAACTTATTTATTTATATAACTTATTTATTTATATAACTTATTTATTTATATAATAATTATATTAAATTAAATTAATAATAAATATTATTATTATTTATAAACCTAGGAAATCCGTGAATTATATATATTAACTTAAAATATTAAATGTCGTTTTTAATATTTTAATATCTTTTTAATAAAAAAGCAAAGTTTAATTTAATAATTAATAATTATCACTTATTATAAATAAAAATCGCTTTTTACCTTATATATTTTCTTATTATAATAGTAAAAGAAAAGAATAAAAGAAAAGTGGTTAAATTAAGTGAAACTATTTATAATATAAATATAACTAAAAAAAACCAGTCCTTTCCGGAAAAACCACTGGGCTGGGCCGGCCCACAGTGCTGTCTACTTGATACGGGGCCACAGGGGTACGTACCTTCGGTACGTACCAGCAGATAGATTAGATAAGGGGAGCCATAAATATGGCTGGCTGCAACCCTGCTCCTCCCTCTTCATCATCATCTCAATACACACTTTTCACCATACAGTCTTTAGGACCCTATTCCACAGCATCACTACTATTTCTTAAATAATAGCTTTAATGAGGAGGCACGCGGTATGGGCCCTCAGGTGGTAAAAATAACCGCATGCCAGCTGTGCTATAGCTGTCTACTAGCTGGTTGAGAAAGCTTAGCATTTTGAGGTACAAAATCCATGTGAATTAATTTTGGCCCGGACCTTCATAATCATGTGTAGTTAGAGTAGGAACCTCCAAAACCAGAGGGGTTAAAACCTGAAGGTGACATATTGCCGCAGGTAGAATCAGCAATATGGGTGAATGTGACTGTGAATGGTGCAATAGAATGTGTAGAAGATGTTAGAGGCTGCTAGTGGTAAATCGAGGTAGTGGCTTATATATATTCCTGGTGTGGCGAATTATTATTATTTTAGGCCGAAACACCTCAAGCGTCCACGACAACAAGAAATTTAGCATGCTTAGAGGAGCTTCAACGAGCGGATATTGAACCAACTAGGGACTAAGAATTGAACCTAACGTAGAAGTCTAGGGACAATCGGATTGCAACGGACATAATAAACATGACTTGGTCTAATACCATCAAGAGCCCGAGGCAGCAAGCATTTACTTGCTATCCTCCAGGTGCTTGTCAGGAACAGGTCCATGGTACTTGGTTGGATCATTACCATCTTCCCACCACCTTTTAATGGCCTCCTTTGAGGGGTCCTTGTCCGTCCACGTAGTCGAGTCACTGTCGTCCAATTTCTTCAAGGCGTCAAGGACGGTTTCGAGATTCACATTCTTGAGCCCCTAGGTGTGTATTAGATCATCCCATGCTTTATTTTATGAAGATCTCCGGGTAGATGACTGCGTACCTTTTTCAAGTCATCGCAGGCTTCGTCGACGACATCCGCAATGTCGCTCTTCCTCTTCATCTTCACAACCATAACGTACATCGAAGAAATGTACTGCGCGTAAACGTCGCCCATGAGGGCGATACCCTGTGCAGTGACGCGGCGGTATGCGAGGTCGTTGATTGCGCTGCGTGGACAGTAAGGAATATGGCCAAAAAAAAAAAGGGGGGGGTCAATCTATTCAGTGGGATAGCATACTCTTCAAGCTCCTGGCGTTGCTCAGCTCCTTTGATTGCCGCAATGATCAGGATAACAGCGTCGATGAATACGCCCAGAACCGTAATGACAGTGCCAGCAGCCTTCACAAATTTTAGGGACTTCATAGCCGTCTCCCCCAACTCAATTTCAGTTGAGAGCGACTTAACAATAGCCGAACCGAGCCTAATAAGCTGTTGAGCTGCCTCAACGTCTATATTCTGGTCAGCACTCATCCCCCCCGGGGGCTTCAGCTGTGTTCTTTCCTTTGGTGAGAGCAATTAATGCCCGAATGATATAGTTCATGGCTGTGACGATCTTGCCACTTGTAACGAACTCCACCATTTTTGCTGGTGAACGCATGTGGTGTCAGTGATCACAGTTCAGACTAGAGGGTAGTGTTGGTTGGTATTCACCTGTGAGTGCTGTCCCTCCGGCCACCATGATCACTAGCCCGATGACATCGATGATCTGGCTGTCGTTTGCAACATCGTCCTCGTAGTACTTGACAAGATCTAAGTACTTGTTCTTCACGTCTTCGGGCATGCTTTCCATCAATTTCTTCCTCAACTCATCGATGGACTGTAGCCCATGAGCTTGGAGAACATCTTGAAACTTGCTTTCAATGACTTTCAGTTGGTCTGACACCGTACTCTTGTTGAGCCTTGCGTCATTCTGGATAGTGGAGATTTGGGTGACGAGCTGTTTGACTCGGTTGCCCCGGTTTCTGTTATCTGGAGTCTGTTAGGAACCCAGAATGACGGGGAAACCTGGTGATTAGCTAACGTACCAGGGTAGAGAAGGTCGACGGACATTGTGGCCAGATGAGGAATATGCAAAGAAGAGTGATGAAGAGCGAAGAGCAAGGAATGTGGACTGATGTTGAGGCGAAATTGGGATTGAGGATGTCATCTCCTCGTTGGGAATTTACATTCGTTATATGCTTGGGCAAAACAAGGAACGGTTTCAATAGAGCTAAATCGTCACCAACTCTTGGGCTACTGAATCACAAGAGCTGAACAGAGGGAGATCTTTCCCACATTGAGATGCATGAGATGCTAGTTGAGGAGAGCTGAATGTAAGATGGTCGGTCTATACTGCATCTACAGTGCTATGCAGCTTCCCGGTTTCTGTCATAGGACATGCAGGGCATATGCATAGGTAGCATCCGGCAGTTGGCAACACGAGGATAAGGCAGGAATGCAGGCCATGTTGGGCTGGAATGAAGAAGGTATTCGGACTTTACCTTCAGAGGTATCTGGACAGTATACTACACTGTGCTACCTATATATATGAGTAGAAATCAGGTCGGATGTACGGATGAGAGACTTAGATGGATAAGGCTCGACCTGATTAAATATACTGAAATTATTCTGGCTTCACACTTGACCACGTAACAGTTTCCCTCAGACGAATGGCACATTGTTAATACGAACTTCAGTTGTACTAAATTACTGGGTTGGAAGGTGCTGGCGAGCCCCGAATGGTTAACAACGCGTCACGGCTCGTGCCACGCTAGAGGTGGCTACATACATGTCTCAACTTCAACGTACAATGAGCCCAATCTTTCAACTTATCCAAACCCCCTCCTCTCAGCCGGCTTGGTATTGATCTAGATTTCCATCAAACATCAATAGGCGTCGCTACTGATCCAATAGAATCCAAGACTACTACTTCTGTACGAAATCATTCTACGTATCGCTTTGATATCCCTAGGATTTAGCAATAGCCACATACCTCACACGCGGAATATCCTGCGGGGCTTACGTAGATATATGATGGCTCATAAATGAAGACAACTGCTCAGCCGCGTCAGCCGTCTCGGTATGATCTTCGAACTAAGACAGGAGAGGGGTAGACATGAAGAAGGACAGACCTTGCGACCTCTGTGGTTACATCCTTTTGAACTCCTTCCTTTCTGTTCGGCTCGAATTTCTTCCTGGTCTTGGGCAACATGAGTCGTACCCACCAGTCACACCACGGCGTGCAGTTCAAGTTGTGAACAATTGTTCAGTCCAAAGTTTCCAACATATTCTTCTTCTTGAATCATAGACTCACAGTATGGGGAACACGGTCAGTGACTTAATGTATCCCGACAACCCTAATCGTCGCAAGCGCGCCGAAGGCTTGCGGCAGGATATCCTTCAACTTGTGCAAGACTTTGAACGAGAAAAGAGCAAAAAGTTGAGACACCCCCTGTCCCCTCTTTCTTCACATCATCTTCTCCATTTCCTTTCTGCCTCGAATGCTGATTCCTACGATACTATTTCTCAGAGAAGAATTATTCAACAAGGTTAAGGAAGAGTTGGACGCGGTGCTGCACAAGTTGGGCGTGAAAACTCGAGACGAGCTGGACAAGTACATCCGCGACAACATGAAAAACGATGCGGACCTGAAGGCCTATGATAATTTGCGTCAGAGGTATAATGACCCACTCACATCATATATCGTTTGGCCCTCAATGTGCATACTAACGCGTCCCCTTAGTATTGATAAGTGGGATCAGACTGCCAACATCATCGTCGACATTGTAGGTCTGGTAGGCGTCGGCACCTTCGTCGTCGGGAGTCTTGCCGCTCTTGTCGGCATCATTACTTTCTCAGCCGCGGTCGGCGCTCTCGAAATAGTTGCCGGATTGGCAGCAGCAGCAGGCCTAGTGGTGGTCGTCTTGAGCATTTATGAAGGTGCTGTTCAACGAGAGGCAAGTTTAGCAACCATCGTATCTGGCAACCCGAACTTTAGCATCCTTGACTAATCCCTTTGCTCATTCACAGAAACTCAGAGAGGCCATCCACACGATGCTAGAAAAGCGAACTGAGGCATTCCAGTATGTACAGCGCATGCGCATTCTTAACACTTGGGCTCGGTCCATCGGTCAGTTGTCTTCCCTTATATATACATAGTTACTGGAAGCATTGCCACTGACCCCCTTTAGTGAACGAATTGCAAAAAGGCAAAACCTTCGATGATCTGAAGGACCTATTGCAGGAGGGCCTCAAAGAGCCATGGGATCAGTGCACTCTGCACTATTGTCAGGAAAAGCTCCGAGAGACCGATATCGAGAGGGGTGCGTGGATGGACGAGGATGGACGAGGATACTTCTACTCTTCTGTGGGCGTCTCAAGAGTCTCAAAGCCAGCCAATACTGATGGTAAGGTTCCACGTGTGGAACTGAGCTTCACGCCTCTTGACACTGGAGTGTGTCAGTCAGTGACGTTGATGCTTCAGGGAGCCATTTCTAGTTCTGTCTGTGTTGCAACATCAGGGCAAGACACTTGGTTTCTCAGAGGGAAACCGGTCGAGGATGTCTCTGAACTAGAGGCCGAGCAATACGACCTGGAGCGGGTTCCTGAAGGAAAGACTGGTGCACATGATATGTACCGCGCCTGTCGCCTCAAGGTCAACAGTCTCTCCTTTGTCTAGGACCCCAAAGTTCGCACGAGCATGAGGTCCTAGGTTGTCTTTCCGTGAAATGACAAGCAGATCGGTTGTTAAATTATGAACGCAGTGGCGATGCCTATGGAGGCAAAGTCTAAAATGAAGCGCTATATAGCTTACTCTCCTTCTGAATTTACTTCCCGCTTCGCGACGACCTGATGTTTGAGCCCTAACCTTAGCTGTTATTTGCAATAAATTACATTGGTCCCATGAGATACAAATACAGAAAATGAGAAGAAATATAGTTAAGCCCCCTCTTAAGTATTGAAATACAGGGTTATGAGGTTACTTAATTGGTTGAAGAGCTGTCTAGAGTATGTGGGAGGACCTGTCTATTATATACATGCCGGCTGCGGTGACCCTGTACCTGTACATAACAGCTACCCCCTCGACACCTATTTTAGCAGTATGCACTTAATCGATATCTCCAAAAGGTGCGTGCTTTTACTAGTATTGTCTCGTGTCATCTATCCCTGACGCCCTTGGCAGGATTCGAACCTCAGCAAGGTGAGCGCCGTGGCTGTCAACCCGGGCAACATGGTTGACTCGCGCACGTTCCGCACCAACACGCCGGTGAGCCTTCACGGAATGCAGACGTGGGTATACAAACCTCTACTTCCCTTATTCCAACTATTAGACTCCACCATTCGAACCGCGGCCCCGGCAGGGGTAAATGTCGTCGAGGTTGCTGTGAGTCCAACATATGTGGGCGAGAGAGGCTTCTTCACGCTTTTAAAAAAAAGACTAGAGCTCGCCAGAAAGCAATGGCCAAGAAAAGCAGCAGAGTGTATGGAAGCAGACTCTGAAATGGGCTCAGATCACGAGGGAGAATACTAGAATGCAACTTGCAATCGAGTAATGAACAGGAGATGGTGATTTTTCACCTCCTTGATAATAATCACTATCTGTGAGGCAGTGGGCCTGGGGAATACGAACATATCGTAGATATTTCATTATTGAAACCAATTTCTCATTCACCTTTTCATCACTTTTCTTTTGGGTTGCCTTTGGTCTTTCGTGTTGTGACGTTGCTCTGGGTAATTAACCTTTACTGTCGTTTAACATCCAGTCGTTTGTAAGCCTAAAACTGACAGCATCTCTGTGTAAATTAACTAAAACCACATAAATACAATCTGGTGATATCGTCATTTTGATCTTGCTCGTCCAGCAAATAGCCTTAGAAAGACTGAGACCTCCATCTATTGGTGAGAAAATTACCAGGCGTGGTCCAATGTCGTTGGAATGGCCGATATCCCAACACCCCTCTCAGCTATGTTTCGACTAATACGATACCTGTTAACTGCGCAAGTCCCCTGTAAATTGGCAGCCAGATAGAAAAGGATAGGTAAGATTTGCCTGCGCCAAATATATTCATGACTTGAATCAGATATATTTTCTTGTTTTTGATGAATATTTCGTCCCGATACTCGTACTAGTTCTGGAAAAAAGTGGTACCGAGTTGGAAAGCTTGAGGCGAGTCTTTTCTTCAAGAGATATTTCGTTGTTTTAATCGTTGGACGTAAGATTAGGTATAAACGATGGGTTTCCCACGGACATTTGAGGAATTCCCCTCGTATTCCCGCCTCTTTTCTCGACTCCTAGAATGCCCTTAATATCGATGTGCTCTTGGTGGGTATTAAAATGCAGTGGCGGCTTCGCTTGTAATGCGATTATTACCGGGTTGGTTGGTTGGTTGGTCTATTTAACGCCGCGGCAAGCCTCCCGAGGGGCTTTCGGCGTGGGTAGGCTAGCTAGAGAGTGGTCTAGTAGGAAAGTTACATTTAAGTCAAACACTCGGCAGAGCCTTTGGCCTTTGATTACTTTGATGGAGGTCTGCTTTCGCAATACTTTCTCTACAGTCCAAGTATAAAGAAATCAGTCGTTATTTTAGAACTGTCGATTTTGTCCGCCTCCTCGGGGTTAAATATTTGCTTGAGACAATATTCATTAAGACCTAGAAGCATAGACAGTCATAGAAACCTATTATACAACTGGAGCTTGCAATTAGGTGCAAGAATAAAGTGCATAGCCCTTGGGCGACTTGTACGTATCTAAGAGCATGATTTTTTCGACGTTTAATTCCAAACCAATGACTTGAAAACTTTGTGACTTCTGTAGAATTTAGCTACATCTGACCTGTACAAAGCCTGCCCTGACCTATAGTATTGATTGGGTCGCAAGGAATCCGCCAAATCTTGCTTAATAAATGTGTTAAGAAAAACACTCGGGGTGTCCGGTTGTCAATCGACGACCGCTCAATATAACACCAATACCAATTGCACAAAGCCCGGATAGCAATTTTCTACGACCAACCCGATTGACTCTAATCTGAAGGGAGATCTTCTCTGAAATCCATAAAACGACTACATCACATCGGATTTTCGGCAACCTGAGCTCGCCAACCGACCGTAACTAGGTGTAACCGCAATAATCCCTGAAAAGGTGTACAAATATCAACACATACCTTGCTGAGGCCAAGAAGAACACGCACACAAGTGTTGTTTGAATGTGGGTTGGTTCTATTTGGCAGTGACTGTTGCACTCTAAAATCTAAGCGAATATCACATTTGCCAATGCTAGGAGACTTCCCTTCCCCACAATCTAGACCGTTATAGTCATCTTACCGAGATCTTCACTCGCTTCGCGGCTCTGCCGGCAAGGTTCCTAGGTATAATACCAAGGGTGCTAACATGAAGCTACTTTCCAGGTGATTCGCTAGCGAGACTAGTGTATTCGCTACGTAGAGTTACAAGCCAGGTTAATTGCCTTTCAGCGAGGATATACAAGGTCTATTTCACTTCACAGGGTTGCATAGATGGTTTGAAACGCATGTATTGGGGGAGCATGAGCCTCTTTTTCGAGGCCTGGCGGTGTGCTATCGCGAAGCCGGCCACCTCGACCAGGACTCGAAATAGCTGCCCAAACTCATGCCCCAATAATTGTTTATTCCTTTTTGAGAGGGGGGTGATTCGAGGACTAACCGGTGCGCTTTGCGTAGCCGGCCATCGATTAGGACTCGAATCTAAGGGGAGGCATAAAAAACCTCCGACCACGACCAAAAACCACCCCCTTCGTGGGAGGTGGAAAAGTGAGGTGACGAGGGGAAAATCCCTCGCGTCGGACACGCGGCGAGCGAGGCCCTTATGAGGGCCTCGTACGTCGAGGTCCGTGCAGGCTAGCCTGTTAGGAAATAGACCACACTAACGAAGTCACTGACTTGTCGCTAGTTATATAAATTAAGGGGGAGAGAAGAAGAAAAAACAATATCTCGACAGCAGCAAGCACCACTGTCGCGGGGATAATCTATATGGGTGCTAATTACCATAATACAATTAGCGATGTCGCTTTCACAACAGCTCTTCATATATATAAACAGTTTTTAGATAGTATCATGTCATACGGCTGTGTCGGGGTCCAGCTTGTAACGGACCAGAGGGGTCTTGTCCGGAGGGGGTCGGACGGAGGAAAGTCGTCAAGAATACGAGCCATGGTTACTTCTAACGGCCTGAAGCCCGGGCTTCCTCTTTTAGGGGGATCTTCGCGGCCTTGTATATACTTATACGATGCCGACCCGGAGAGCAGTAGGTGCCGAAACTCCGCCGGGCAAGCCACTGGCTGCAAGCGCAGGTCGACTTAGGGCCCGTGTCAAGTGCTTGGCGGAGGATTCATTCTATATATTATGAATGATGAATGATGATAAGTTTTAAGTCCCCAGCGAGACAGCTCCCCTATTTATCAATACGTTCTGAGACAGACTTTTATATCATGCAGTTGTCCAAGATTTTGTGGCCAGCGTCCACTGTGCTCTACTATGCAACGGCTGTCACAGGCTCGAAGCTTCTGAGGGGCGGAACTATCGTCGCATTTGACAAAAGCACCGGGCTACTCAACGTAATACGTAATGGGTCGCTGCTTATCGACGAAGACCGGATCACATCGATCCTCGACGCTGCATCGCTTGGTGATGTCCCAACCGACGCCGAGCTAGTAGATTGCACCAACAAGATCATCACTCCTGGCTTCATTGATACACACCGTCACGGATGGCAGACTGTATATAAGACCTTGGGCTCTAACACGACATTCAGTGAATATACGTCACGATACGGTCAATTCGTGGCATTACCGCTATTCACTCCCGATGATGTATATATTAGCCAGCTAGCCGGCATTTATGAATCACTTGCCGCCGGAGTAACAACGATCCTCGATCATGCCCATCATACATGGACTCGTGAGCATGCCGCGGCAGGCTGGGAGGCCTCGGTTGATAGTGGTGCCAGGATCTTCTTTGCCTACGCGTTCCAGAATACCTCTACGGACTTCCAAGTCCCGCAGCAGATTGCCCATTGGCGCGAACTGGCTGCATCGACGTCAACCAATCTTACGACACTTGGTATAGCCTACGATGACTTCACGGTTAATCCCGAGTCTCTTACACAATCGATAGTTGATCTCGCTAAGTACGGAAAGCTCCCGCCCCGATAAATTTAAGACGTTGGCTAACCGACGTAATAGAGACAACAACGTCGCGGTCTTGACCGCTCATCAAGCCGAAGGACCCTGGGCGTGTAAGTCTAGATCGATTCCATATCGGGTTTAATTCTTGCTCACTATATTAGTGGGTAATACTCCCGAAGACTTAAACCGTGCTGGAATTCTGAACTCCAGCATACCTGTTGTGCTTTCGCATGCCTCATTCCTCAGCGCTCAGGGAGCCCAGTTATTGCGGAGCACGAACCAGCATATCTCCATTACACCGGAATCGGAAATACACTACGGTCTTCTACACCCAACAAGTCATCTCATTCTAGATCAGGCCGCGCTAGGTATCGATTCGCATTTTACATTCTCAACAGATGTTCTTACGCAGGCACGCTTTTGGTTACAACAGGTCCGGGAGCGTTTATACAGCTATACTCTTGATCGCTGGGAAATTCCCGGTAGCAGCCCGATGTCTGTTAACCAGGCATTCCTTCTTGCAACCAGAAAAGGGGCACTAGCTCTTGGTAGAGATGATATCGGGATTATTGCGCCGGACGCCCAAGCAGACATTGTGGTTTGGGATGGGCGCTCGCCTGCCTTGCTAGGCTGGTCCGACCCGATCGCTGCCGTAATTCTCCATGCGAGCGTGGGTGATATCGATCATGTTCTGATTGGCGGAAATTTTGTAAAACGAGACAAGAAGCTCGTCATTGAGGGTTACGAGGAAGTTCAGGATCGGTTTCTGGAGGCTGCTGAGCGCATTCAGGCTACGTTGAAGGCAACGCCGTTGCCAGTGCAAGAGGGGAACTTCTTTACTGGATACCCATATGGGCCAGTTTTGCAAGCAGATGTTCAGCGAGGTGAAGGGACGGGGTACGGACCGAGCTATGTGTAAAGGGTATTAGGGGTTAATCCTTGGCAAGCTCGAAGCACCGTCCACGCTTTATTAAGTATAACATAATAGGTTTATAGCCATTAGTCCCGCTTGAAAGTATTTTGTATTTATAATTGGGGTTTAAACTGTGACGAACCTCCCTGTGTGTTCCTAGTCAGCTGACTTCACAGGTGAGTACGTACTGGGTTTTCTTGATTTGAAGGTAACAGTGGGTTGAAATTGGTTCAAGTGATTCACGATGTTATGTTCGTCAGAGAGGTTTCAAGGTACTCTCACTATAGTATCAAAAAGTGACTGTAGTCTTAGATTGATAGCTGAAGAACGAGAGACAAATTACATAGGAAATTCCAATCTACTTATACCCATCACTTCTTCCTTGTGGTATGTTGGATACCTTTGAACCTGGATGGGTCATTAGACCAACTCAGACTCACTATGTTGAGTCTGTCCCAGTCAACCGACTGACACAGGTTCAACATCACGTGATGTTACATAGAATGTGTGCTGTCCCCACTATTTCACACATTCTTGGTTCCTGTTCCGACATCCCTGTTGGGTTCCTTCCAGCAAAGCTGATTTGTAACATAAACTTTAAAACTGGTGATTTTAATATAGAACCTTACGAGGAGCCCTTTATAGACTGTTATAATGTGTTGATTTATATGAAAAAAGTGTTATGCACCTTAGCTTAGTGAGTCTTATATTTCAACATAATGGAAGGCCAAACATCTTGCTACTTACATCTTTCGGCGACGGCAATTGGGTAACAGCTGTTATACCCCCATAAAAAAATCAGAACCGCTTTCATTGAGATCCGAGTTCCTGTAGTAGTCGCCTCAGCCCAAGCCAACGCCCTCAAACTTGACTGCCTATGGAAATGAGAGAGGTGGCGGTCCTAAAGCCTATAGACAAGTTCGCCTCGGTTCTGGAGATTCCTTGGACCCTATTTGTCTAGAAGTAACTTCTAAAGGAGAGACTAGATGATGAATTGGGAGCTCAGAAAAAGAGATATTCTTATACTTTGCCAGAGTATCTCACTTTTACATCATTTGGTAGTGGGCTCTCCCAATCATACTAGGCTGACACATTTAGTTTAAGTTGAGTAGAACGGCTGAAGAATGGGTTATAACTACAGCCATCACTTCATCGAGATACAGACGCGGAACCTGCATGTTTTTTATCACTCCCTATAATACCCTAATGCTGGCTGCAACGTAATTGAAAAGTGACTAGTCCTTCAGTAAGCCGGCACAAAGCCTCATCGCTCCAGAAAATTGTTGGCAATGATCAACCCCGTACGGGACCCAGCACAGGGCAAGAATACCCCAAAGCCAATGTAAAACCAGTCCTCAGCATCTCTAATCCTGTCCATCACCTCCACTATGACAAGGTGATTGTGAAAAGTCGTCAAAGAAACCCTTGCATCATTACACTTGGCCGAGACTAGGTCTTGAGAACCCTTTAGGGGTCGTATTACTTCTCTGGTGTTTCCTTTTCCACATCTCTGCCAAGGTGCGCAAGCCAGTACTCGGCACCGTCCATGTTGTTGCGCAAATGTGCTGTCTCTGTCCCAATAATGCATCGCTCAATGTCAAGTTCCTTACGCGCATAATCCAGAGCCCTCGGAATATCACCCAGTTCAAGGCTGTGTTTGGAGCAATCTCGATATCTAAAGTGGTCAACTGCTGAACTCATAAAGGAATAGACGGAAAATACACCCGGAGATGCTTAGGGACTTACGTCTTGCAAAGTTCCATTCCCTCTATTCCTTGCTTCTTCAGGAGGTTTACAAGCTCTTCCGCATTTTGCAATGCCTCAATTACGCTTGTTGGTATCCGAGGGGTTAGCATACGGACAAGTGGTAATTCATTAAGACCTGGCATCCGCCCAAAGGGCGAATCAAAGACTGCTAACCCTTGATCCAGCTCAAACGCACGCTGTCTCAATGGATCGATCGATGGGTCGATGCACGCTAGACAGCTGCATACAAAGCCCCATATATCTATCTCCAATTTCCGCTGTTGACGGGGGCGACATAAGCTACTGATATAGCTGGCAGTAATCTGCTCACTCGCAGAGATGTTGCGTATCGAGTGAATCGTAAGGCATTCGATATTGGGATTATATGTATTGTGGACGTTTGGAACACACGAATGGTTTATACGGCTGTAGAGCGAAAACACCCCATTACCATATGCGCCTCCGCTTCCCATCTGAACTCTATTGGTGAGGAAGATGGCGAACCGTTTGGTTGCGGCCTTCGCGATATCCTGGAGCTTCTTACCCTTCAAAACCTCTCCATTTGAGTCAGATATACCCTGATCTCTGTACCATTGACGAGTTTTGGCACGTGTCGTGGGAGTGATATGGGATGTATTGCAGTAGAGTTGGTCCAGGTGTTTCCACTCCACTTTCGGTAACTGCTGCAATGCAGTACAGAACGCAGGTAGATCTCCCACGTCACCTTTGGACGAACTTTGGGCTATTTTGAGAATTGGACGTTCAGCTATAATTCTTGTGCCGCGAGGTATGTCTTTTGTAGCAAATAGACCATTGCCCATAGAACCAGCGGAGCGGATCTCCACCCAGTTATGGCCTTAAACATATTAGTAATTACTAGGTAGTTCAATTCATCTGTTCCGATGCTTGAATAAATTACCTGGCGTGGTGGATCCGGAATCCAGGCCGTCCGCTTCGATGGCCGAGTGAATGGGTGGCATGACTGATAGCTTGGCTACCGAAGGACTTGTCAAAGAAGACTTGGTCGTACGTAAGTGAAGACGCCTGTCTTCTATGAGGAGGGTTTCTCACCAACTGCAAAAGATTCGGCACGACGGCTCGAGTAATCTCTGTTTTTCAATGAAAAAGACTTGCGTAGAGAAGAAAGGTTCTTCGCTCGATTAGAAAAACATACGGGGTTTTATGTACGCGTGTTGTGCCATAGCAACCATTCACCATAGCATTCACTGGGGTGATGAGGTTCATCTGAATAGCCTCGTCCGCCCATATAAGTGGATCCCATCGATTCACCACAGCAGCAGCAGCGTCGCCAGGACCAGTGACATTCAAAACGAGGAATCGGTTAGATTCGAATAGTTCTTACGTATTCTGTACTTGAACCCGTCCACAGTTCCAGTACCCCAAAGCACACTACATAAGCTCTTGATCAAGACATCTTGGATTGCGTATGTAGCCTTGGAATATGTTTCTCAATTTTAAACGTAACATCATTATGTGCGGTGCAAGTATTCTAATAACACCCCCGATGACTATGTATCTGTTTATACTGCTATAAGCCCTAGGATGCAAGCAGCATGGTCCATGATGGTACCTAGATAATCACATGTTCGCATACATAATCTGGCCGCAGCTTAGGTATCTCCAATAGTAAGAAGCCAAAAAGTCTAGATTGGGAAAATCGAGTCCGCACACAACGCAGCGGCTGGGCAGATTGATATCCACAAATAGCAACATACGAACATCCCATAGATAATTGTTCAGCGTTTTCAACCACTTTAAGAAGTATCGGAAGCAAATTGCAAATTATTAGTTGAATTTAAAATACAGTTCCAAGTCCACAGCCCTTGTCACATCTCCGGACTACCTCTTTTCCGAATGAACAGTAACTTTGGTCCCAGTATATATGAAATTCGCTACCAACATATTTCTCATCCACCAACCATGTAGTCAGCTGAGGCAGTTGAATCAATATAAAACGACAATTCGTTTTATATCAACAATTAGTTGTGGATGAATAACTGCATTTACCGACTTGCATCATACAGATACTGTAAGCTGAAGGACTACCAATTGAATAGTAAGCACCAAGAATGTAGCCGCCTGAAAAATTAGCAACCCTATAAAAATTTGTACGAATAGACTAGTTCATCGATAGTTTCTTCAAAGCACTATGTCTCAAGGCGAATCCATTAGGGAACTAAAGAGTTGTTTCTCGAAAGACAGTAACCTCATGAAACAATAATTCGCGGCCGTCGAAAATACAGGCTGCAAAGAGATGGAACTATTGAACTATCTAAACATGAATGGTTTGTGTCTCAATGGCAAGGAAAGCTCTTACGCCGTAGATATATCCACGAATATACCATACACAGAAAACAAATCAGCGTATGGTGCGCCAAAGAAAAGATTAAGTTTACAATAGGGAATTAATCGTATTGGGCAGCTATAGTGAAATGTGACATGGAATAAATGAGCAACAATAATGTTACATACCTGATTAAGTTTTGATGCTATAACGAGAGCCCATATCCTAACTTACTGGGATCCATATGACGAGGTCCCCACCATAAATGATAACAGGATAATTGTTATCCCGTATACAACTTCAAAAAGAGCATACACTACCTATACTTCTAATCGGAACATTACTAAGCATGGGTGTAGGAAGCTTATCCTAGAAGCAAGGTGGATTCTACCGAGTCCAGTTCAGGTTAATAACTCGAAGTAGGGGTGATTTTTAATCAATTATCCGGTCCTCTCCACACTACCTAGTTGTCGGGACTGAGAATTGATATTAAGGTTAAGGGAGTAGCTTGACAGGCTCATACATAGTGGGAATTAGGTATAAATACCTAAGTAGATTATAGCCGCCCGGAGGGACTTGAGGGGCTCTTTAGCGATTATTTGTGTCTTTAATGGTGACCCGATATTTTTCTTAGTCTATTGTGTACTCTTACTTCCGTGACAGTTATCTAAGAGATTATCCCTTTTTTTTATCCCAATACCGATATTTCGTCTATTTGGAAATACTTTACGATGTCCCATAATATCCTAATAACCGGTGGCTCTGGATATCTCGGCGGTACTCTCCTTGCTCGCTGGGGCAAAGCCGATTTTCCTCCGCATGGAAAACTGTACGCCTTGGTACGAACCGACGCGCAAGCTAACGCTGTGGAACAGTACGGCGCCGAGCCTCTCGCCTTCAACCCTAGAGACGAGCCTGCAGTGCGAAAGACTGTGGTTGAAAACGGCATATCTATCGTCTACTACCTAATCGACCCAATCCACTTTGATGCGCAAGCATACTTTGTCAGGGCACTGGCTGAGGTGAAGAAAAACACTGGACGTGAGGTTCATTTCTTGCATGTGAGTTCTTGAGCAATCATCCGAGGCCATAGCAGCCAGAGAACTCTGTATCTGACATTTACCCCTATATTCAAGACTACGGGAGCAAAGCTCTTTTCTAGTCATGCAGGCGCACCGACAGATAGGCCTCTTCTGGACACAGATCCGGAGCTTTACCATATTCAAAGGTCACAGAAGGCCCCATCCAAGATGATGGAAGACGTCGGTGACATTCAAATCCGACCATGATTTTACGGCGTGGCTAACTAAATTCATAGGGGGTCAATACCAATTGTGCTGTGATCGAAGAGGCCGAAAAATTCGGTGTTCGCAGCTACATATTTGCGCCCTGTATCGTGTGTAAGTATTCGCAAGCCTCAATGGCGTTGATTTTCTGTAGCATAACCTTGTAGATTCGGATTGATAGTATAATCAGCATTCTAATGAAACCGCGTAGACGGAAAAAGCGAGGGCTTTGGCAACCCCATTTCGAGACAGACAGTCGCAGTCGTGCGTGCGGCCAAAGCATTGAAGCGTCTTTACCGTGTTGACTCTGGGCGACCAGTATGTATACATCATAACGCCCCATAATATGAGTTATGAAGCTGACGTTGCAAAATCAGACTTGGCCAGTGTGTCATGTAATTGACAACACCACGTTATATATAGAACTCCTGCGCAAGATCCTGGCAGACGAAAATCCTAGCTATGGAAAGAATGGTTATTACCTTGCCTCGTCAGGTAGTGTTGCTGTAAGTAGTCTTATGAGCCTGCCTTTTGAATAGTTGCTAATGTTGGGGCTCTCAGTGGGATGACATATATGCCGCAATGGCCGCCGCCCTCGCCAAGCGTAACGTCATCGCAGATAGGTCAGTGGTCACGGCTAACGCCCAAATACTGGAAAATATAGGCGAAGCGCTAGATATACCCAAAGAACTTGTGCCAGTAATGATTGGGGGGAAGTGAGTTTCTCCGCTTTTCACGATCTTAGAAAGTAGCTAACCTGGAGCCCTTTGACAGATGCACCTTCACAGCGAAGCGTGGTGAAGAGGAGCTCGGCTGGAAGCCTCTATTTAAGCCAGAGCATATTCTTGAAGACGCTGATGCCGAAGTTGAACGTATTCTTGAGAATTCGAAAGACTAGGAGGCGATATATTTCTAATTCGAAATGATACGATCTTCTTTCTCAGTTATTACGCCGCCGTCTATTTTATAGTGGCCCGGGCATATTTAATTTATATATGTATTCTTGCAATGAAACCTTGACGGCATTTCTCAACACTAATAGATTTGGATATGGATACTTGGAACATGACATCAAAAGGAAAATTACAAAAGATTGTCTTGATATTCACCTTACTCAATTCAAATTCCTAGCTATGATGAATACTGAATTCTAAGATCCCACACCTGAGTTTCGTAGACTCTTGGGCCAGACGCCCATCTTTCCAGGAGACAGAATGCCATTTGGGTCTAGTGAATCCTATATAAGGGGTTAGGGGTTAGCAAGCGCGAAATAAACTCCTTAGCTGTGGGCGGAGACTCACCTTCAGCGTCTCAATGAAGCGCCGGTATGCATGATTGTTAAAGTCAAAGAGCTCGGCATTTAAATCTACCAGTACAATCAGCCATCATACTCAATAGATAACCGCGAAGGGGAACACAACTCACCCATGTGATTGATATGAGCTCTATACTTAGCAAATCCCCGCTTGGACCCCTCATCGAAGAGCCCGTGGAAAACCTTGTCCACGCCTATTCGCTGCTCCGGACTTGTCTTGTCGAAGCAGAGCATGCAAACAAAAAGAGCGTACCTCTCGTGCATGAAGAAGTCGCACAGCAGATCGAACCCCTGCGATTCGTACACTTCTTTGGCGGTCCTCGCCCAATCTAACACTACCTTTCCTTCTAGTGGAATGATCGGCGAGTAGGCCCCGTGCGCGCCGACGGAGTCCTCTCGGACGTTGTAATAATTGACCATCGGTATGCTCCACATGCTCGGAACGCCTACGCGGATCCCGCCGTGCGGCTGAGGAACCGATGTCGCCTCGAGCAGCCCGCCTCCTTCGCCTGTGAACAGGGTCTGCTGGAGCCTTCCTGTGGGTGCCTTTTCCGACAATACCTTTTGCACCTCGTCATACTGCGCCTGGATAATGCGGGCCGGTCCGTAAAGCCCGAATTTGACGGTCCAATTGCCAATATCCAGCTCCTTCTGCATTTCCTTCATGCGCCAATCGGGTATGGGGCCCTCCCCCTTCCACCAGTCCGAGCGCTTACCGAAGAGGGCTGCCCACTCATTGAGGTGGAAGACGTACGTGATGAACGGCAGAGTACCATTACGCCTCATCTCGCCGAAGACGTCGACGATAGTCTCGATGTCCTCGAACTCGGGCATATCGAATGAACAGGCCATGTAGGCCTGTGGCTGCGGTGTCAAGTTGATCCCCATCTTGGTGACAATACCCAAGTTACTTTGCAGGAATAGCCCATCAATCGTGGGTCCAAACGTCAGCTTCGTTATGTGCGCTGAAGCTGAGCCTGACATGGCGAATTGGCCAGTGCGAACCACATCTCCGTTCGCAAGGACGACCTCCATGCCGGCAATATTCTCATGGTGATTTCCCGTTGGAATGAAGCCGAGGCCTCTATCCAAAGTCTACTAGCGATGTCAGAAGACATCTCCGGCGATAAATAGTCCACAGGAGCACACCTACGTTGCCAACGACGCTACCCCATCCAAGAGAGGCCACGCTGGGCCACAGTTTGAGTTTATTCTCTGCACAGTAAGTATAAAGATCTCCGAAGGTGACACCCGGCTCCACGACCGCATAGCCGAACTTCTCATTGACTTCGAGGATCTTATTCATCCGGTGGAGATCTAGAGCTATGCAGCCGGGGACACGCGGCGCAGGGCCTCCATATCTGCGTTCTCATCAGTCCCGTCGACCCTCATAACAAAAATAATTGGCAATATACCCTAAGTTCTTTCCCCGCGAGAATGTCCATACTGGAATCTTAAACTCGTTTACCACTTTCAGAAGGGCCTGCAACTCCGAAACGGACGAAGGGCTAATGAGGCAAATTCACGCGTTATTACCACCACCATGTTCGACATAACGCCACGGGGAAACACAAGTTTACTCACCATGCGGCTGCGCTTGGAACGCATCTCACCTTCCCAGATTCCGGGATATCGTATGGGTCAACGTATTCCTTCAGATCATTGCCCGTGAAAACGGCACCTTTTCCCAACGACTCGACAATCTTCTCCAGAGCAAGCGCGAAATCGTCTTGGGACACGCCCGGCGGCAGCACGGTCTCAATTATCTTAGTCAGTGGCTTAGAGAAGACCTCCTCATGTGCCGTCTGATAGATAGGATCTGCATATCTCGGCGGTGGATTAATCGCGGCCATCTTTTTCTCGCAACAGAGTAGCTAGAATATGTTTGGATTTGCAATTGGTTTCTGTTTCTTTTCCTTCTTATGTTCCTCATTCACATGACAGTGAGAAATGGTTATTACAGAAAATCAAGATCAAAGCTCCCTCTTCGGTAAAAGGCCCTTTCGAATCCCTAGCGGGTAGTGGACGTGCGGAGTCGCTCGTCCCAATTATGACACCGGGATTATGGCTATGCTCGAACTCCCCAACTAGGGCTCGGCAGTTGTAAATGAGATAACTAGGTGGAGGATCGACACATCCAGTGTGTCAAATACAACCAAGAGCAATGGTATGTGGGTTTACGTGGATCGGAAAATTCCAGTTCCAAGTCATCGGAGTATTAATAGCATCTCGGTTGAGCATAACACGAAGCGCAAAGCAGATGTAATCACTTGCAAAGCAGGCAAGAATAGGTGATCATTTATTATTTAATTTGTCAAGTTACTTGAGAGAAAAATAGGAACAAATAAGACAATTTAAGAACGCAAAAATACCAATCTCTCTCTCTCTCTCTCTGCCTTCTTTACACGAGTTTTCTGGTTACAAGATTTCTCAGGGAAAAACGATCCTATTTCAAGCCTTCAAGCAGGTTTCTATCAAGCAAGCCAGAACTCGCTGCATCCTTGCTGTAGGACTATTACGAAGATCAATCGCGCCAGTATGCTCATTCCCAGATTACCTTATCTTCACCAAGGTTCGCTGTAGTAAGAATCCTCGACCCCAGGGCTCCTTGGAGTCGGGGAGATCACATGTTGGATGCTGTTGTAAAAGTTGGTGGTGACGCTGCCAATGGACGAATTCCCGACTGCCTTGTTAATGTCATGGCTGAAATCAGGGTTCAAGAATAGACCAATGAAGGTAACGAAAAAGAAAGCAATGAAAATATTCCGAAGGGCGCTGTCTCGGGAGTTCACGTCCAGAGCCCTGGGGACCCTGGGGCTACTCTCCCATTTCCAGCCCCAGGACCCCTGCCAGTCCCAGCCTCGCTGTAGTCCGACGAGCGACGGCAGGCTGAAGAAGACATGCCGAGGGGTGACTTCGTTTAAGTGGGTCTCAAGTGGGACGCCGTCGGTCTGGTTGGGCCGCGGGTAGATCAGGCCCTGGTAGTAGACGACGATGCAGCGTGTGATATCGGAAATGCGCTGACCCTCGGCCTCCTCGTATTCGCCCGGCGACGAGGGCTGGTCTACGGGGAGATCCACTCCGATGTTCTCAGGGCGGTACCGAGTGACCTTAGGAAAGACGGCGAACTTGATCTTGGCGCCTCGCGTGCGGTGGTGACGGTCAGTATTACGCTCCTCCTTAGTTGAGGGCAGCTCGTTCAGACCGGACAGCTGTTGCAGCTCCGTGAGATTGGCGTTATGGCCCTTAGCAAGAGCATCGAGCCCCTTCTGGTACTTCTTCTCTTCCCTCTCGTGCCAAAACTTCGAATCCCGATACTGTGGCATATCGGCCTGCTGCTCCAGCGAGTAATCCATACGGGCGCCGGGTGTGGCCGATAGGAAGTGGAAGACCGAAGGCGATATCGCTGTGCATACCTGGAGGTATCCAGCGAATGCAAGGAGGATGTGAAGTTCCTGCCAGAAGACGGCTTGGCTCCTCCATTTTTCTGACGGACGAAGCGCCCTCATGAGGTCGAGCAGAGGCCTAAATATGAGCACCGTCTTCCCCGTCAAGTCATCAATAGAATTCCAGAAATTATCTGGTACTAATCCCCCGTCTAGAGCCGACTTGGCAATGTTGGCACGGCCTTCCTTACGAGTATACCCTATTAACTGTGTCAGTGGGACCCTATCGATATTTCCAAATCGGTTTCTCTACGAAACTCTAACTAGGAGGCTCACCTTCTCTTCGAATCCATAGCATATCATGTCTTTCCAGCTCGTCCTGGAAGAATTTATTCGCACCAAACAACAACTCATTGAAGATCTTCTTCTCCAGGACTTGAGACAGTATGCCGACGGCGAGCCACTTGCGCTGATCAGGCTCGTTTATGATGTTTGACCAGGTCTTGCGTGGTCGGTCCTCGTGAGCGACCAAACGGCTGTACTGGAGGAACTGTTCTGTCAGGGGCGCACTCCACCCAGACCCGTTCGGTCCAACATACTGGCCGAAATGGACGCCGGCACCAAACCATTTCTGGGAGAACTCAGTTGTCCTATCGTAAAGTATCTTGAAGTTTTCAGCGTAAAATTGATCGTCGTAGTCTCGAGGATGCTGCATCCGTCCGAACCAAGCGGCGAAATCAATTTGTGAGGGCCTGGAATCCCCCTGAACTTCTTTTAGGACGTTAAACGGAGAAGCCGATTGTGCTGAAGCATTTTTATTTTGGGCCATATTTGGAGGGATGGCATTCCACATATCGTCCATGGTCGACTCTTTCCACTGTACATTGGATCTTCGAGCGGCCCTTGTCCAAGGGCCGAAAGGTCCCCATTTGATATCAGGGTCTCCAAAGAAGAAATCTGAAATGTATTCTGAAAAAGTTTTGTTGTAAATCCTCGGCTTTAGAACCTGGGGGGGTATGTTTGACAAGTTGGAACCGCTAGGCCCGTTATCATCGCTGCTACTGCTGTCGGTATTATTACCGCCACCGCCACCGCCACCGCCATTATTATTGTTGTTATTTCCAGGATAAGCACCTGTGTTACTACTGTTTCCCTTTTTTTGAGGTATTGTCACTGATTTTGTAGGACCTCCGTTATTCTCATCCAGCAGAGGTGTCTTGATTGGTGTGGGATACTGGGGCTGGGTGCTACTTGACGGTGGAAACAAGCTGGATTGTGAATAGCTAGCCGGCTTATTCTCTGGTTGTGGCGGAACGCTTGATCCAAACAAGCCAGACTGAGAATATGTAGGCCCGTTATTTCCGGTCTGCTGTTGAGTATTTGACCCGAATAGACCAGACTGAGGATAGACGGGGGCGTTACTTCCGGTCTGCTGTGGAGTGTTTGACCCGAACAGACCAGACTGGGGATAAGTAGGCGGATTATTTACGTTCTGCTGTGGATTGTTCAACCCGAACAAGCTGGAGATTTGGCCCGGACCGTATCCGGTCGGTTTTTGAGGTGTCGGCGCGAACATGCTTGACGATGGTTGAAGACTACCCGGTTTGTACACAGTCTCTTGCTTGGGCGGTTTTGGTGCCATGTATGAGCTTGACTGCGGCGTTGCTGCGCTAGTACCTGGAGTGTACCCAATCCCTTCCGAGGGGCTCTTTGGTGGTGTTAAGAAGCTTGACTGCGAATGGTTAGCCGGCTGTTGCTTAGAAGTCTTTTGTGGGTTATCATCTTCCTGCCCCCATAAACCCCCCTTGGAACCAGTTCCGAGCGAGCTTCCGTTATTTCCAGTCTGGTTGGACCCGAACAGGTTACTAGTACCAAAGAGTCCCGACGACATTTTGCTTCACAAATGGGGATTATGGAGAAACTCACGTTGATTATGAAATGTTGGGTTAGACCCTAGGCATATTTGTTGGTAGCCCAGGACTAAGAGCGAGGACATCTGGTAGAAAAACAACAACTTAACAAAGATAGTAGCACGATATCTCTTCTTTCAAACAAATACCAATGCTCTTCAGACGTGATTGAACGTTTTCGTGGACACCTACCGTTTTCAGCATGCCGTCGGTGAAACACGGCATTTCAAATGGGTTGAAAGCGGCAAATAGGACAAACGAGAAACACATATTGCTCGATTCGGAAAATCCTCACGCCTTTCCTTTATTGACAAAATAGTTAGGAAACTAGTGTAGTGAAAGAAAATCACGTTGGTACAATACATTCATTAAACTATGAGTTGTTGTCCATCCTCAGTCTTCGTGGCCATGTCGAAGCCCGCTAATTCAAAGCACAACGCAATTTGTAGTTACCAGATCTTAGCTTTACACAGTCGCTGAAACATTGCCCCGCATATAGTATAAACTGAATAATAAAATTCGTGACTTCACGGTAATCCTCCAAGATGTTTATTGGTTGTGATGAAGCTGTTGTTGGCCGGGCACCTCGTATACGGGTTGGCCCTGGTTCACCGGCTGGGCATAGGATGAGTTGCCGGTGGGTTAAGCGGATAGCGGCGACGGTGCTTGTTGCGGGTAGAAGTTCTGCTGCTGCGGAGGCGCGTACATCTGTTGGTGAGGCGGAGGTGGCGAACCAGGTGTTGGATTGACTTGAGGATTTTGCGGTTGTATTTGGAATTTCTCACCGCCAACTGAGACTGCAGCCGCATGGGGAGGAGAGTTCGTTGAGGGAGAGGAACCTGGCATTGCCTTAAGACCGGCCTTGCGATGACGATGCAACATAACACCGTGAATAGAGAGTGAGACAATATAGAGAATACTAGAATATGTTGGTTTTTTGTCCAGTTGCTTTCAGAGAATGATATAACTTACAACTGTACACCACCTAGACCAGCTGCAGCTGCTAAGCAGGCGACGTATGTGATAACTGCAGAGTCGTACCCGTCATAGCCATAATAATTATAGTAATCGTTGTAATCGTTGTAATCGTCGTATAGCACAAAAAAGGATGCGACTTGTGCCGCTAGGATGCCGAACGAGACGAGCCAGAAGATAACTAGAAAGATATCCAGACCGAGGATAGCCCAGTAATTGAAGGCCTTCGGTGGACCGTAGTGGGCGACCAGGCAATATATACTGGTGATGAGGGTTGCAACAGCCTGAAAATAAGGTTAATACCTGAAAGTGACATGCCGGGTGTCAATGAGGTTTACTGACAGTGAAAAGCATCAAAGCATCTCCAGCAAAGACAAAGTAAGTGACACCAAAAGCACACAGTCCCAAGCAGACAAGCGCGATGATGAGTTGTATTATCCGGACAGCAATGAAACCCTTTGGATACAGAGGGATGTGCTCCTTCCCAGCAACCCGCTGGTTTGAATACTTGGATGACATATTTTCGAGGATACCGACACGGACTGAGGATAGTGAGAAAAACAGAAATATTGGGAGGGGTGTTAGTTATAGAATAATGGATTCGGAAGTATGGAAAAAAGATTCATGAAGCGAAGCAGGAGACAGAAAATTCTCCTAAAGTGTCAAGAAGGGACTTAGTTCCCATATGAATAAGACCCTACAGGTAGTAGACCCCGAACCCCAGCTCAAGGGCTTGCCAAGGCTACTGAGATGCTTGATGATAGGAGTCTCAGGCAGTGTCACAGTGAGCAAAGCAGATTTTGGCGACGTGATTCACTGGTGGATACCGGCAGCTAGAGGTTAAGGTACAGCCACTCCTCCCTTGGACGGCCAGGTTGTCGGCACCAACTTTAGCGAGACAGGGTATGTAACTAATAGGGTCTTATATAAATTTCAGTACATAAATTTTGTACCTGCCTTCCACTTTGTAAAATACCACTGCCTCCAACGTCCCTATAGCATGCTACACCTAAATTCCGCTTCACTAGGCACATCCTATTACCCAAAGGTCTCGTAGTGAAGTCGCTGATCGGCAGTTGGGTTGGTGCCGAAGGGGATGCAGTCGATAAAATGGCTAAGGCTGGCCTAGCCCTGGTCTTTGGTATCAACAATAGAATATCTCCCAAGAGGCAAGGTGCGTAAGGCAGCTAGTCAAGTCGGGTTACGGGTTGAAATTTGTCCAATAGCCTGCGTTAATTAGACCAGTCAGGTTATTTAAAATGCTGTGCTTTGCAGCACCCTATGATCCGTTCCGTATAAAAAGGAACACCAACTTATGTCAAAGCAGCTCAGTCTTAACTCGCTGTTTATGGTCCTAAAGAGACACGAATAATAGGAAATTTGGATGAAAGTAGATATGTAGGCCCCGCAAACAACCAACATAGACCAACCAGATTTGCAAGCACCCTGCATATGCGTTGTAAAAACGAGATGAGACTACATGTATTGGTGGAGATGAGTTGATGATGCGGCTGAAATTTCGTGGACGGTCATGAGATGTGATGGGATACAGTAGTAAGTATGTAGAGTGCGTACCCTGTCAGCTGAACCAGGGTTATTTATAACACAGTTCGAAAGGGCACTGTGCGGAAAAACGCCATCCTGGCTTAATAGTCAATATGGATTACTACCTACGCAGACGATGGTTTAGATGTCCTAGATTCTATACTACATATAATATAGAAACCTGGTAAGAAAGAAAGTTGCAGATAGTTTACCAGACCGAAGCGGCTATTAATTAGGATATTTTTATATATACCTAATGTTAAGGTGAAGTTGAAAAAGGAACAAAGAAGCCATAATAGAGCATTATGGACATTTACACGAGTACAACTAAAGAGTTCTGAACTTGAGCTAACCATTAGTTGGGTCCATATTTTTCTATTTATTTTCCGAACATACTTGTGTATCACTCAGTCGAACTTGACGAGTATATAAAGCTCTTGTGCTTTCCTATAGAAAAAACGTAGATATTTCCTCAAGTCATTAGACTAAAACGATGGGTACGGCGATACTGTCCTCGATGGTCCACTGCGCAGCAAAGATACTGGGCCTATGAATTTTCCGAAGCGGCGCCTCCAGCTAGGGCGTCGCACCGCAGAGCACAGTCTCTCACGCGACGAAGTCGATACTGTTTCAACTATCCCGTAAGAGGCTGAAGCAAGCGAGAGAATCCACTGATAGCGCAGTAAGTCGCCAGCCCAAGCTGAGTTTGGCAGAGCTGGGCTCAGGGGCCCCCAGCGCCTACACTATGGGTAGTACACTAGATCTAATTTAATCTTGGGGATCGGAGTTCGAACGCCCAATCAAACCGCTTGCGGCCGAGGGTCCCTTGTTACTTTCAACTTGTAAGACGGCCTAGAGTTATGCCACATCTACCCAACTCACAACCGTGGACCCTCCCAGAAATATACTCTAGGTATTATTGGCTTAACCTCGTATTTGGTTTCTGCAGTGCCTTTCGCCAAGCGCCGCCAGCTGTCTTTTTTTTAAACTTTTCTTTTCAATGAAACATAGATATGGTTAAGTACCTGCAAGAAGCCTCAGTTATTCCTACACGCCTGCATGGTGGCCGAATCCGGGCGCCACGTTCTTGATACAGAGAGATGAATGTCTCAGGTAGCGTACCTACCTATGTACATGCAATTACGCACTAGGAGAGTTCTGACTAGTACAATTTATCTCCGAGAAGAACTATGGCTTGATCTCATGAAACCAAACCGGGAATCCCCTAGCAATTTGCGTAAGAAGCCCCTTTTCAATTTGGTGTAGGCTACGGATGTGTGCGAGTATATACTTCCTCAAATTCGAAGGGGGTGGGGTTTTCGTTTTTTTGGGCGCGACGAGCACCCTTATGGATACTTCGGGACCAAGCACTTCGCGTTTGTAAGCCGTTTTTCGTCTAGCTACTGAGATTAGGAGGCGTTTGTGTCGCTCCATGCCAGAATCCTCTCATTCGTATACTCATTAACGATATCAATCTATACATAACGTACTGAGAAACCTCGGCCTCAGCCTACGCGTAAGCCCTATATTATTTCCGATCCTTCCATAGGGTCATATCGCTCTATGCTCCTGCCATCCCATCAAGAAGTACCCGGTCACTATACTAGATATCGATATCGATCTAGTCTAAAGGAGCCTCTCAGAACTCCTGCGGTCTCCTAGACGTTAATTCACACCTCATGCCTATTTATTGCTAATGCTAATGCATATAATCACTGGTTATTTTCAAACTGGAAAGTCACATAATGTCGAGATCTGTGTCTCACGTAGCAACAGAAACTATTCTGAGATTATGTGTCCAAGAGTATGTTTGTGTATCCACGTCTTACCTTATAAATCTTTCAGGAGGTAGTCTTCACACTCGCTAGAAGAGACAATCGGCAACTTGCAAATGGTTCGAAGGTCCTTTTCATGTGCTTCATATATGATATGACATATTTTGTGCAACATCATTCCATCTGTAAACATGAGCTATTGTTTTGACCTACCTATGTACCTGCTTGATCTATTCCAGCACTTAGTTATCGACCCCAACCTAACCTTAAAATGTTCCCATTACGAAGCGGCTTCTGTCCATCCCTATAGACCGCGGATCATGTTCACGATGAAACCTTACTTGTCCGAGTTTGCTGTGGTATGCCATGTTGACGTCGGCGGTAGTGCTCTAATAGCCTTCAAATAAGAGGCTTGCCAAAGAAGGGACGTTCTGGGCCCCGAGCACGAAGACATCCTTTATATAGACAATGACACTTAGAAAGTCATCCGTAGTTTGTCAACGCTACGGCAGCATACGTCGATCATATGCAAGGTACATACTTTAGCAAATCAGTGTGAGAAGGAGAATTATGACATTTTACGTAATGGATGTATCGTAAATAATTAAGGGATCATATTGTCCCTATAGTTCCTGTGCGGGAATAGATCCACAACACAGTTACCTCAAAGCATGCATATTTCGAAATTTCTCTCGGGTAGGTGCAATGAAAGAACGCATGCTACTTCTCGGCCAAAATGATACGAAGACAGGACTTGTTCATACCTCTGTCGTTAACATGAACGAGTCCTACGTTAGCCCTGTAACTCTAGGGTATGGTAGGAAGAGCCGACATCGAGGGATCAAAAAGTGACGTCGTTAACAAGGCTTGGCTAACACAAGCCAATTCCATTCTACCCACATGAATCAACTAAAAAAAACCTACTCCTATCTATACCTTGGCACATGCAGGCTTTCATACGTAAGGCACCGTCTCCTGTGGATGTAGCCCGTACCTTAGACAGGAGTCAGTCACCTAAAAAGAATCCCCACCAACACAGCATACGGCTTTATAATTTTGTTGTTTTTGGCATTGACGACTGCAGCATGAAATGATTGGGGGCTGTTTTTAATCATGTAGCTGCTACAGTAATGTGTATGCGGCAGGGCTCGAGCAGCAGTTTGCACATTTCTCATTAGTGATGAAGGATTCTAGAATGTGGTCGTAAGAGACATCACCGGTATTCAAGCTTGAAGTGACAAGATGATGAATGGTAAGCATCCTGCCGATCCGCATCCTCCTTATGTCCGGTTTACATTAGCCATTGATGTGTGAGTACATTGCCTGTCTTGGTTGTTTCATCAAGGACTGTATCATTCTGAAGGATGGGATTGGTGAAATCTCGGATGAATGCAAGGCAAGAGAACCTACAGGGTTGTTCTTGTGATGCGCTATGACAGCTGCAGAGACACTTTTATTGAGTTTGTAGTGGGGATCAGATGATGCGCACGGATTTGTTATGAAATCCATCGAAACATGTAGGTATTGCTTGTCTTGCTGTTCCCTATCAGGGCAGGCGTCGTCAAGGGTCAGATCTGATAGGATGTCGAATAGTTTGTCCTTCAGGTTCATAGTGATCAACCGCTAACGATATGCTCATGCAATGAATAAACTTAGATTAAAGATTACCCTAATGCTATAATAGAGCACAAGGGCCGGGAAGAAGATAGAGTATCATTCGGCCAGTGAATTAAGCCAGGACTCTTATCTGCTTCATAGGGGGTTATGAAATATCCAGATCTACTATAGTATATAGGATCTTGATGAAGATAGAGTTCGAATGGTAAAAAAGTATGCAAAGCTTGTTTGACCTACTGGTTTGATTTCATGAAAAGGTTCAGACGGTTTTAAGCATGGATATTGTCAAGGCTTGCTATAAGAAAGTACCACGATACATGGATCAACAACGCTGGCAAGAGGGACGCCGTGACCTGTTTTACTCCCTCCAAGGATTTCTAAAGAGTATGCCCGAGAAGGCATATCAAGGAGCACTTACGTGGCATGCTGGATAGGTCTAGTTGATGCTCTTTTCCTATTGACTGGGTAGTCTAAGTGCGCGATACGGGCCTCCTGTCATCGCCGATGTGCGCACCAACTGCTATCCAGGCCATTTATCTAGAAACGTCAAGAATCTAGACCTTTGAAAGTCCCGGTAATCATTTAGATCCTCCATCTCGGGAATTACATGCATGCATTTCATGCAGCATCATAGTGCAGGTTGCGCAACAAGGTCCAAGTTGCTGCTGACCAACGCCGCCATCGTACATAGTCTAGATCCACTGTCCAACATCTTATGGGAAGTCCTAGGCTATAGGAGCAGTATAATACATTAGCATACCCATAGTTAACTCACCTATCACTTTGTCTCGGTTGGGAACATGGGTATCTCTAGGCTCAGCATCATCCCGAATGCCTAGGGTCTTCCTAAAAGAGTACCGGCATAAGGCTGAGTTCACCTAGAGAAATGGGGAAAATCGAGATGGAGAAAGGGACAAGTGACATATCGAAATGACTAAATATGTCCATGCTCACATGTCGTCTGTCCGTCCACACTAAGAGATGGGATATCTCATGACAATAAATACCTCGGACAAAGGCATAAAATGCGCTATCGGGTTTTTCTTTCGGTCCGCGGAGGGGAAAGGTGCGGGAGGATCCGGCCGCGGCTTGACAACCTTCGGGAGCTGACGCAAAGGTTACCGAGATTGCTTGAAAGTTTGTTTTCACGATGACCCAGGCAAAGGGCTGAGGTTGTTACATAAGACAAACTGTCTTACCGCCCTCTTGTCCCTCCCCTCTCCCAGGCCTGCATAACTTGGCTAAGTCAAGAAACTTAATGCGTCCCCAGACGAGGCCGAGCGGACTTCTTCATACGCCTAGTATACCATCACCACCATGACACTATACACTTTGGTCTCATTATACTGAGTTATGCAATCAATAGTGCCTAGCATACGGCGGCAATATGATGTGATGAGCGGGAGTAGGGATGATAGCGCATTGCGGTCCGTGGAAAGCAGACCCATTCTCCATCAAATGATCGCCATCAAGCGAGATTGGCCTCAGCGTAGCAGACATGCCGACCGAAGACCCGGCGATCCACCACGGCTACGAACCTTAACGTATGACTGATGACATGATACTTCCAAGCTTAACTACGTAAGGGTGGAGAGGGGTCCAAGATGGGGAGCTTTTCATACCCAACTTTACTTTATTAGCTGCCTAGAGGTTTCAGGGTTCGATATTGAAAATGAAGGAGAAAATAAGGGCGGGCCGAACCATAGGATGCAGAAACTCTCCAGGCAAGATTCTGTGAGCCACGGTCCAACCACGTGTCACACATATATGAGAGAGAATTTCCAATGTGGAAACCCCATTCCCTATCACATGAGGCTCAATTCCTTGACTAGCTCACCCATATCAATGTTATCAATCTATGATCCTTGTGGAACTCTATTAATTTATTGCAACAAAGTGAATTGGACGTAGAGAGGGCGAGTGGATGCTCAAGGCGTATAGTCTTGCTTATCTCTCTCCTATTTATAAGATAACCTTCTCACCCTCAACCACTTCGCCCACGATAACAACTATAATTAAGAAAGCACCAGCCGATTTACCAGGCACACATCACGACGACGACAATCACCGCCACGAGTACAGCATGTCCTTTACTACACCCAACAGTCCGACCTTCGGCGGCGGCAGCAACGCCTCAAGCCATCATCATCATCGTCATCATCATCACTACCACCACCACTACCACCACATTAATAATCACCATACTAAGCGGCGTTGGTCTGAGATAGAGGACAAGATCCTGAAGGAGGCCGTATCTCGGCACGGCGTGAACCAATGGGACGGCGTGGCACGACTAATCTGGACCAAGAGCGCGGACGAGTGCCGGGCGCGGTGGGCCGAGCTCGTACCAGTCCTACATGACAACCTCGCCGAAGAGGCAGCAGCCCTGATGGCGGCGGACCCTCCCCCGTCCTCCCCCCCCTATTACTCTTCCTTCGACGACGAAGGAAGAGAAGAAGAAGAACAACAACAACACCAACGCCATCGGCGACGAGAACGACGACGCGAGGGCGCCAAGACGGAGGGAGCACCACCCTCGCCGACGCAAGACGGGACCGCGACGGGCAGCTCAGGCACCAGCGCCCGGATCCGACGGAACACGGAGCCGTCGCAGGCACGGCGGACGCTGAGCCAGAGGCGCGCGTGGCGGGCACCTCACCCCCTGATGGTGCCGTCCTCGCCGCCCCCGGTGCCCCAGCTAGTGAGCGCCAGCACGAGCACGACGACCAGCCGCAGCTTCAGCTTTGGCTTCGGCTTCAGCTTCGGCAGCCCCGGGATACTGTCGCCGCGGGGTCGCCAGAGCCGGAGCCCGGGCTCGTCGCGGGACGTGTCGCGGGACGTGTCGCCGACGCGGGTTATCGTCCCGTGCGCTCCGGAATCAGAAAAGAGGATTCGGCAGACCTAATATACTACCTAATATCCGATCTCTACATACATCATATTTCTTTAATGTACCTCGTAATATACCCGGTAGCTCTTGGAAGCTATAAATTGGAGGAGGGTGGGGGGGGGGGGAGAGATTACAGGGAAGATGGGAGAAGGAAAGAAGGAGAGAGACAGAGAGATAAAAATGATACCCAATAGAAGCAAGAAGTCATATATTATACCACATACAATGATAAACGGGAGGACACGGAATAGAAGCCATATATCTTCATATAAAAGGAACGAAAACAGGAACTACCAAACGAATTCAACGAATTAAATGAATGTCAGATAGCTAGGAGGGATCTAAAGAATTAGTTTATCAACCCAAAAACCTGTGTCTGTGTACAGTATGTGTGTATGTGCATTCCCAATAGAGACAACAGCAACAACGACAACAAAAGAAAGTTCATGCTGATCACAGCTATCGCGATCTTCTTGCTCTGGGCTGCCTCGCCCGCCTTGAATAATAACACCTAATCCGGTCACCGAAACGCTTCCCAAATACGTATTCTTATTATCAAACCAAATGGCAGGCCCTGGTTTGTTTAGTCGGGAGATAATACCACGACGACTTATCCGTCAATATCAAATCTCTCTCTCTCACATATATATAGCATCCGAACGCCCTTGAGAATTTATTAACCACTCTCTCTTCTTTTCCAACTCACCAAGCTACAAACCCCAAACGACGATGAATAATCTGTTTTATCACGAAGACGGTCAAAAAACAAAACGCTGCTCAGGAATATCAAATAATAGTCAGTCCATTGAACTAGCTAAGCCCCTTCCCTCCTCTCCTCCCCTTCATTTTCATACCAGCAGAACTACCAAGTAGCAAAGGGATACAATACGTGTCTAATGCCTACCACAATGAATCTCTTGTTCTGACTCGGGCTCTCGGTATTTACCATCGTCCGGAATTTCGTCACGCCGCACATTTTAAGCCTTTCTTGTATTTTAATTTCCCCGTACAGCTGCCAACCGAACCCTCCGTCATTCATGCATATATTATAAGCTCTAAAGGAGGGAGAAGAATCGAGAAGGAAAAGATAAATAAAAGGTTCTTCTCCACTCCTGTTGAGCTCATTCAATGCGCCCCGAGACCTGTTAAAAAGCCCACCCCTATATTTCTTCCTCCAGTCAATGCTTCGTCTCGTTCTTCTCTCTAACCCTCTAAACCAGTCCGATAAGTTCCCCAGAGAAAAAAAAAAGATGAAATAAAAATCATAACCCACGACGAAAAAGAAAAAACACCCGCTGGACCCAGCCAAATTCATATACGATGTACAGTCAATATCGAGGGAGGGTATCCGCCGAAGTGGGAGAGAAGAATTAATAATAGCATTGATCTTTAAAATAAGCGTGCCGCGTCAAATCGACTAAAACGACCGGGTTTGAAATAGTAAAGGACCGAAATACGGTGTAATTAGCTCAGTTTGGTCCGCCAAAGAAAAGCTCACGGGGTATCATCTCATTGACTCTAAAGAGAAAATGGAAAGATTGGTTGCGATCCGGAATCAGAAGAAGAGACAAGGCGGAGGCGCAAACCTGGCTCGTTTAACTCGATTCTAAGAGAAATCGTCTGCGGTTGGTGACATGAAGCCGCGATCAACACGTTGAACTAGCTCCTTAGTCTCACGTGCGATCTCGAAGGCGATCGGTGGTAAGGTCTGCGTCCACATCCGCCATTCTCTATCATTCTCTCCGAGACCGCGGGAAGCTAGCTCCTTGCCTTGTTCACCAGACTCGATTAAGCGCTCTCGACAGGCCGCTAGACGGTCAAGCATCTCATCACTGTTCCCGGCGGCGTCTGCCTCAGAGACAACCCTTCCGACAACGTCGGCAATGGAGTTGATCTGGTCGTTGATCTGCTGGATCGGAGCATCACCACGAATATATCCAACTAGGCCTTGGATGTTCTGGACCAGAATAGCGGTCTGATCTTCAAGATAGATTTTGAGATCTTCCTTCCTCGTATCGCGTACCCCATAGCCGTTAGAAGCCGCCGAGAGGTTCTTGTCAAGTCCCATGTAAGCCATACCTCCCATACCATTCATTTGGCCATTTCCTCTCAGGCTGTACTGATCGGATTCCCTAGGCGAGTTTAAAGGACTGTATGCAGAAGAGGTGGCGCTATCACGAAATCCTTGGAGACCTTGAAACCGTGGAGGCGGCTCGAGAGGCGATTCCTGTGGTTTTGCGTAGATGTCTTGTTGCTGCGATGTGGTGGTGCGGTTAGAGAAAAAGGCAGCAGATTCGACAGGAGTGATGTTGCCGTCCTCCTCTTCTTCGAGCTCGCCGACAGGCGTGGGGCGGATCTTAACTATCCGCAACAGCTCGACTAAAGCAGCAACGAGATGCGAGGCGGCCGCGTCGAGAAGAGAGACAGGCGAGATACCAGCAGCAGTGGCGAAATTCTTGGAGGCAGTGATAAGATTGTTGGCCGTAGCAGATACGCGGTTTCTGAGCTTCTGCTGTTGATGAACGAAGTCTTCGTCACTTGACTGGGATTCATCAATATCCTTTGTAATGCGCCGAACACTGACTATGACCGACTTCATAGAGTCAATCACTTTGTCTGGGAGCTCCGTTCGAGCTCTACGCAACAGCTCGTCGATGGCGATTTGGAACTTGGTGATGTGAACATCCTTAACGAGGCCATTGCTTTCCATAAAGCCCTTTTCCTGCACATACTTAGCCGCATCTTCGATCGAGAGTCCTATCGAGGTTGCCCGGAGACTGCGGAGTTGGGTCTTGTTACGGGCATAGCGGTTTCGCCAGTCACGTACTTCCTGCTCCAGCTGCTCGATTGTCTTTTCCAGCTCGGCTTGCCTCTCCCAAGCCGGACTGTGTTGCTGGGAAAGCTCCTTCATTTCCATCAGGAATTCTCGAGCTTCGCGGCGGGCGTCCTCCGTAACTTGCTGTTGCTCCTGAAGAGCCAGGCGCAAGTCCTCGTTCTCGCGCACAAGCTCGGAATTATCTCCTGCACCTGCAACTCTGCTATTCTGCTGGGCGTTTTCAAGTTCCTCCCGCAGTTTCCGCGACTCCATAGCATGATCGTCCCTCACGCGGTCAAGTTCATCCCGCATTGAATCGTTTAGGTTTCGTGCCTCGGTCAGTTTGTTCTCCAGGTCGACACGCAAGTCGTCCCATTCCTTCCTCTCGTTATTTATCGCATTGGCCCGCGACCGTTCGCCATCCACCAAGTTATTGATCTCGTCGTCCTTCTTTCGCATTTGGTCCTCCATGCCATCAATCTTCTCACGAAGCTCTCGCACCTGGTTTTGGTAATCATCGATAAGTTTTTTATCGACCTGGGGGCATGTGTCAGCAATTCACAGATACCAAAGCGCAGGTTACCGAAAACTTACATCGGATATGACTCCGTTCGTACCAGCGCTCCTCTTGCTGTCACGATTACTAGCCCGGTAGACATCGTTTTCATCGTTTGACCCGCCTATATCGTCATCTTCCTCTAACATTGTGCTCTTATTCGGCACGATTGTGTTGCTCTGAAATTGCTTGGGCAGTGGTCGGTCAAAGTTACCGTTAGGAAGACCGGGTGAAGGAGGCACGTAATCACCATTCATCCTCAGTGGTCCTGCCGAACGGATCGAACTCGCGTCCGATGGTCTTCGCATTCCACGCCCCGGCCGTGGCATGCCCATTCCGCTGGACGGTGTTCCCGCTCGACTCGGAAGGCTACCACTCATTCGAGGCGGAGAATCACCCGTGACAAATCGAGGAATGCGCCTCTCCAACTCGCAGAAGACATCTGTGGCCAGATCTCTGAATCTAGGCGAACCAAGTGTTGACAGCTTCTGGCGCGCTTGATTGCGCTTTGGGTGAAACGTATTCTCTGGCATCAGGTAGGGTGGCGGTCCGGCTGCGGGAGGAGCACCAGGGGGGGGTCTCTTCATCTGCCGTCGCATCAATTCGTCGAAAACGTCGGTGGATAGTTCGAGAAACTGGACAGAGGACAAGCGCAATAACTTATCGCGTGCTTTGTTTGGAGGCGGGTTGGCTCGGCCATCTTTGGATGTCGATGCTAGATATCTCCTGAGCGCGACATAGTGTTCTCCTAGCACATTTTCAGTGCTCTCCTGTATTATACTCCGTCCGCTCTCACTTCTGGCGTAGGTACTGGAACGGCCGATCGAAGGCGGAGGTGAGGGGGCGCCGACACTCATGTTGCCGGGGGAAAAGCTGTTCATGTTTGCGTTGGAACCACCGGAGTCCGGGGGCGACATTAGACCGCGATTGTTGGGGTAAGGGCCGTCGTTATCGATATTCTGGTATTTGGAGATGCCAGACCATTCGCTGCTACCGCCGCCTACGGAGACTGGTGACAGCGGCGCATTTCGAGTGTTCATGGTTGGTCAAAAGAGTTGGGAGAAGGTGGACGCGAGGCTGGGGAGTAGTCTTAGGACAAAGAAGCCGAGACAAGACGGAGAAGGCAGTGCGCCACACGTAAGAGAAGACAGAGTGAGAAAAAGAGGGAGGAATTGAGGCGGCCGGGCGGATGGCTTTGATCCCAATGCAATAAATCCTACTCCTCCCAGCAAACCCAGCTCAATCAGCCAAGGTCGACTATATAACCACGACGTGTTGGATTTCGTCTGGTGTAACGACAACTATTCGTAATTCCATGTACTGGTTGGTGTTGAGCCCGGCCAAGAAAAGAGACGTTATTAATCATAAGCCGTGGCGGCTTGTGATGACGAGTGTAGGAATTCCAAACCCGATATCGATCTTCGTTGGCGGGTATGTAATCCAAGGTCGGAAACGCAGTGTCCAACGTGGTGCAATCAAACAATCACAAGCCGGCCGGTCGACGGTAATTGTACACTCTTCCCACGTGCTAGCATTGCACACAATGGGTATCCCATAAAACAATGGAGTAGAAGGGAAAAGGTCATGTACTACAAGAACCTCAAACCTCGGTAAGACAGATAATGGTGATACAGGGGACGGAGAATCCGCCGAGGGGGAAAGAAAGAAAGGATCTGTCTCAGTAACGACGGTATTATGTCAAGGTCGAGCCGAGTTTCAGGATGTCATCACAGCAATCCTGCAGGTGCAATTGTTCTAACCCAGACACTTGAACAGAGAGACCTAAGCAAGGGCAAGGGAAGGCAGGAAAAGAAGAGAAGGGGAAAAAAGAGGTAGAAAGCCAATTTTGCTGGATGGTTGGACGGATGGATTGGCAAGACGGATGAAACGTCAAAGGTGAACTGGAAGTTGAGCCTGGGCCGCACAGAGATCCAGGGGCTTGCAGCCAATTGAGAAAGGGGGTGGAGACGAATTGGACATTTGACGACGGCCAGCACACAACGGATCCCGCCAGCCTGGAGCAGGGAATCTTCAGTGAGTGTACCTAGGTACACAGCTCCTTACCTACCTAACCCAAGGTAGCTAGAGGCTATGTCTAGTCGGCTACCTACCTAGGTACTCGCTGGGTAGGTAGGTAGGTGGTGTAAGTAAGATGTACCTACTGTACCTGGCATTAAGTACCAGGAACAGGGGGTTACCGTTTGCGGTTATTCCGATATCAGGAATTTCCCGCCTTTCATTAACACGCGCCCACATTAAGCTGGAATAGGTGAATACTCGGTATAGATTCCAGTCGGTACTAGGTATAGTGTATACATGTAGTGTAGAAGAAGATACGTTATATTTATTTATTGTTTATTTTGTTTACGTTGTATCCCCAGACCTGTGACTCGGTTTAATAGGGACCTTACACCACAGCAGGTGCATAGACGCATAGATCATTGGTTACCTCTCAATTTGCGATATCGTGCGCTAGCATTGCTATTTGGTCCATCTTCGAAAAAGATTGTCGCCTACTCCGCTACTCAGCTGCAGCTACTACCTTATAAACCGCACGGGCTAAGCAGAGACTACATGTTCCGTAAAGGCTTGGACCACTGAACCGCAAGCAAGAATCGAAATTGGAAGTGATCGACAGGGCAGCAAATCTCCAATTGTGACTAATGAAAAGTAATTGGTCTTCCTCACGCGGGGTTTTTCCTGGTTACTGACCTATAACATGATAGTGTATGTATTGTACCTTTCTCAATGCTCGGGAAAGCAGGGTGCATCCAAATACAATTCCCGCTACTCAACAGTATATGCTTGGGGTACTCATGTACCAGGACATGAAAAGTTGGCATTGATTGGTTTAGGACTGTTGGCTGACCGCTGACGGGTCCTCCCAGCAACAACTCAGGCGGCTCTAAATTTTTTCTCTTTTTTTTTTTTTTTTTTCTTCTCGCCATTCATTCGCGCGCGCTACCCAACACTAAGTCCACCACCCAATAAGTTATGACAATTGACAACATTAGGGCTGTGTAGATATCCTGCCTGGTCGACAGGGAGGATTTGACGGTGTTTAACTGGCTGGGAGGTCTGGTGTATCTGAGACATGCCGTCTCTCGTTAGCCTCATCCCGCCATTCTCATGACTCGCATCCGGGATATCCAACTCTGCACCAACTCCGGACTCGACCAGTTCCAGGTCAAGATGGGAAGGATCAATTTCGATACTATATACTAACCTAGACCTTATATTCTTACACACAGGCTGTACACATGATTACTTGTCTATCTGCATATCTATCTGCGAGGTACCTCCTCCTGGTGGTCACTTGCTAAAATAAAATAAGAGATAATGGAAGCAAGGGGGGTCGGATCGAATTCTAGAATGGGCACCGAAAACCCTTCTAGCCATTCTCGATGCCCCTTCAACCCCTGATTTCAACTTCGGAGGGTCGAACGATCGCGGGACCAATGAGGCTAAAGGAATCACATCAATTCCAATCAGATGCAGTGCGACCCTTCGCTTCCATGTTGTAGTCACCTCGCTCTCGGCATAAAATGACCATGACCAATTTCTCCAAGCGTCATCGCGCTATTGTTCTGACGAGAGCCTCCCCCTGGCCCGACTGCTTACTTATCTCCTCGAAAACAGGGGGATGGGGGGGGGGGATTCTATCAAAGTCCCGAGTTCTTGAACTAGGAAAAGACGAATTGACATTACGAAGTTGCCTAAATTTGTAGACTTTTTATCGATGTATCTGATTGTTAATAAGGGAACTTTCTCCGGATTCCAGAGACAAGGTCTTCCAATTCAATCCAGGCCTTCGGGGATCTGGGATCTGTGGTGAGAAGACCCACGTCGTCAGATGTAAAGGAGATGAGATTGCAAACCAATCTTGCCAGATTTCAAATCGTGCGCCACAAGAAAAACTTGCCAGAAAAAGAAGAAACGGAGTCTTCAAAAGAGCATATCAGTTTATGATCATACGAACAAGTTAAAAGGCCGCAGCTTACTACGTACAGCAGTTCGAAACGAAAGGCGCTCCTACGTCGCACGATTGAATATTCTTCATCCGGGAGGGCGCTGCGAGAAGACACCTCCTTGGTTTCCCAATCGTTTTGTGTGCCGCGTGCATGTATGTAAGTATGCATGAGCGTTCGTACCTACATACATATGTATCTAACCTTAATCCTCCTAGCAGGGTCTTTTTTTCCTTGCCTGTTGCCTTTTTCTATTCAGATATGCCCGCGATCCCTTCAATTTCTAATTATATATTTCCCCTGACTAACCAACATACATACCTATCTCGGTAGCTATACTATAACTACTATACATGCTGAGGCTCCATATATGGAGATCCCATAAGATCTACAGACAAGAATCGAGCATTTGCTTGTCTATGCATGGACGGAGTACCTAGCATATATATAAAAGCAAGGAATTCGACGAACAATTACAGGATTGGATTATATACATGCTGTCGGTATAGATCCCTCTATCCCCCTTCTTCCTGCCGGCGATGCCTAGCCTGGCTTAGCTTCAGCGACATGGAGGACCCAGGCCACGTAAGTAACTGCCCAGCTGTAATCTCGTCCTTGGTCCGCAGGTTGGCCCCCTCCCCTCGTAAGGCCATCTCGCCCTGTGTGTAATGCTACCTAAGTTAATTTCAGGTGCCGAGACCACTCCGTCGGTGCCAAATCTGTCTTTGGACCTCATCCAGCCCTGTGTGAATGGTATAAATACCGTGCATGCGTATTGTAGGTAGGTTATACCGTAAGGCGGTAGCGTTGTTAAGTCCCCTCGACAAGACACGCTAAATAGAAACGATGATAATGCGCTTCGTATATGGATGTTGTCTAATAACCGAGTCTTCCGGATTGCCAAAAAATAACTACATGGCAGCTAGGCAGATAGGGCAGCAAGGTTGACACAGGCCACTGCTTGATCAACAAGGATTTGCCTCGTCGCTTCAGAGCCGCAATGTCTACCAAATTTACATTAGGCATTTTCCAAGGCTACGTAAGAATCTACCTAGGGATCGTTCTTCGAGGTACTAATCGTATAACTACCTGTTAGAAACCACTACGATGACCGTAATTAAAGTGTATGGGTGTTAGGTAAGGACCAGTGTATCCAGTTAGAATAAATACATAACACGTCAGTGCTCGTAACTTTTCCCCAGTGTTCTCGAAATGGCTGTAGTAACAATTTTCTCGGCCATGTAGAGCCTAGGGCTGACCACCAATACTGTTTAACCTATCTGCATGGAACGTTGTTCCTGGTATCATTTAAGGGGAATGTCTCGTAAGTCGCAGGATATCAAAACCAAGCAAGGGTCCATGTAGCCGGTAGATTCGGCCACCTCTCTTGCCATTCTCCAATGATCTCCGGGACGCGCTCGTCGAACGAGGCTCTACTTGCAGCACTCCCCATATCAAAAGCTGTAGCTCCAATGGCTTCCCGCTCCTCCTTCGCGGCTTTATTTAGTGAGTCAGCGAGGTCAAGGATACCTCGTCCACCAATAGAGGCCTCTTCGTGGTTATCTTTGATGTCGACGTTGATCACATGGACGGGCCGATTTAGGGGTGAACCCCGATTCAGCAGGTCGTCAATGACAGCATCCCAACATCGCTCCTCGCAAGTGAAAACCACGTCCACCACACCGCCTTCTGACCCTTCGCTACCCCGGTCTGAAGAATGGTCGACTCGGGGTATGCCCACCTGCCAGTCTTGCCATCGTTCTGGCCCCCATTTCACCTGTCTATTCCTTCCCAGCATGTTCAGCAGGCCGTTGGCCGTGTATAATCTGCGATCCTTTTCATCGAGCTCCTTATACATTGTATCGTAAGATACCTTGTTGAATGGGTAGACATTGGGTTGGGTTATGGTAGGACCGGGCAGACGGACGAGGGAACCGGTACCAAACGAGATGACAGGGTAGTGCGCTTGTGAAAGTCGAAGGTGAGCTTCCATAGACCTATAATTATTAGTGAAATTCGAGTCACGAGAAGGGATAGATTAGTTTAATGTACCTGTTTTGGTTGCTAGCACAGACCGTACAAAACTTCAGCTTGAAGCCCCCTGGATCTTCCCGTTCGCCATTGGTTGCTGGGGCAGGTGTCGAAGAAGTTCCATTCATCGCTGCCATATTGACAAATCTTGACGATCTCTCGACTTCCCACGTGAGTGTTGATGGTGCTCGCGATATGATGACACGCTTCGCATCGCCAGGCCGAATCGACTTCAAAGATAGCGAGCAGCTTGCTGTCTCGAGTTAATATGAATGGCTCGACATAAAATTGGCAGGAGCGCATGTGGTAGATATTTTCAAGGGTTCAGAAATTTTGCGTATATGGTAATTTGAGGTTGTCAACATGGAGAATCAGACAGCTCCAATAATAAAGTTTCATCATAAGAGGGTTTGATGCACCGGGAGGAATGCAGTGGGCAAAGGGACAGAGGGTGAATTACATGCCTTCAATGACTCGAGATGGAACAAGTGCCAATCATGAAACTCAAAAGAGATATGCCACGAAACCACGGCTGTAAATTGACACCAAGCAGTGTCATGAAGGGAGGCTGTGGTTGTGCCAGCCGACGGCCATGGCAATTGAGCACAGCTAAGGTGATGGTGGACCCTGATGGCCCGGTGTTTGGTATGTGAAGTGACGATCAAAGAATATTTTTGGTGGTTGATTTTCTGTGGTTGAACAACGGACGCAAGAAAATGTGAAACAAGCAGGGCGTAGTAGCTTTTGTCCAATGAAACCTTGGAGATAAGAGCACTGGACCCACATGGCCACCATTTGATAAGAAAACAGCCACAGGCGCTTGCGGGCCAGAAATAGCACAGGGCATCATGAACCACCCCTCCTTTCATTCTGTCTGTTACAGCGGTCTAGGTTAGCCGTGTGCATCTTCGATTGGTCCAACATCTGCAGTCTATATAATCTATCAAACACCAACATCATCGCCGGACGCCTTCCCGGTTAGACAAATAAGGTATCTTCTCGTCTTATATGAAGCACTTAATTACAAATACTCTGAGCTTTCTTCCCCTCCCCCCCCCCCCTTTTTTTCTTCTTTTGTTGGCGGGGCCAGCATTATTCATGTAATAAACAACTCTTCGGACTATTATCCTGTGTAGGTATGAATTGTTTAAACGTGGCAATATATCGTGCCTTTCGACCATCTGATGTGGTAACACGATGCCTATCCAAACGTGCACGGCTTCTGATTGTTTGCAAAACCGGAAGATCAGCAAGAAATATCCTTGACGATCTGTTCGCCTGGCAGATCCGGGCTACTTGGTTTCCCCCCATCCACTTGCATGCATTGTGTAGCTTCGACGAAACAAGGACGCTTCTACGAGCTTCAGAATCCGCCTAGCCACCAGACCGCTCTTTGTGCTCTGTATTTCGTGTATGTTGTGTACCGGGCCAGCGGCAACAGCATACACTAGAATGCCTACTCACTCTCTGGTGCACGCGGTCAACGACCGATGGCGGACTGAGGCAGCCGTGGAGGGTCACGTGGGCTGTATGTACGTGTTGTTTCACCATTGCTTAGGTGCATCTTTACTCTGACCTGCATCGTCGACCTCGAATTTCCTGCTCGTCTCTGGAAGAGTTCAAGCCAACTTTGCTGCATGGTGTCAGCACTAGAAGCACTATGCATCCTCGGGGCTCCATAAAAGAGGTAGGTACTATAAATCGTGGAGCAAGGCCGCGGACCGGGACTCTTCAATATACAGTACAGTTTATGCTGTCGTGTTATGTATGCTCTCTAACCTTGGGTAGGCTTTTGACAAAGATCTACCTCGTGCTCGGAATTCTAGTGTACCTAGTTACTCGCATTACTTAGGTATATTAAGGATTTGGGGCCTTGTAGCAACTTGCAATATCCAGCTTGTACAATTTTACGGTTCTCCCGTCTTGGGTTTTTTACCTAGTGTAGATGGATTCATCGATTGCCCGATTGAAACATTCGGTTTATAAGTTGACATTGTTCTTTGATACCTAGGTATTAAGTACCTAAGGTATACATATTACATGTAGACCTACCTAAAACTGAATGAACAATGAGTGGTCAAGCAGGTAGCCCGGGCTAGGTGAGGTCCTACAGGTTACACGTACCTAGGTAACTTACAGACCTAAGGTATGCATATATGCATAATATCTATAAATAAATAAAGGAAAGGGAAAAAGAATTAAACAGGCCAGTTGAATACAAACAGCCACCATGCCTTGACAAGAACAAGAACAAGAACAAGAACGTCAATAACCACATATAACAGCGACGACTAGACTTCGGTCAATTCGTCTTATTCCATCCCTTCGTCGGAAGTCTAGAAGAATTCTGACAGTGGATCCTGACTCGTTGGCGACTGCACGAGCAGCACCAAAAGCAACTAAGACTCAGTCGGGCCAGTCACATTTCTGCACGACGCGCTTATTCACAGCCAACCCGATCTTTTTCTGACGAACCATTTCCCGCCCATTTCGATCCCACTCGGAGCCGCCCTGACGAGACAAGAGACACAGTTAATTGCATTTACGGTGCTGGTGCTGGTGCTGGTGCTGGTACTGGTACTAGTAGGTACTGGTGCCGGTGCCTCCTGCAGGTTGGGCCCTCCCCCCATCGAGACGCCCTCCCGAGTCGACACAAGTCGAAAAAGCTCGGTCTAAAGCCGCCTATCACTTCCAAAAATCCCTAACCTTAGGTACCTTAAACCCTTGGGCCCGACCTATCACGAATCGCCCTGTCCCTTCACAAACTCCACTCTCGAACTTCTCTGTCTCTTGCTCTCTGCCTTCTCTCTTCTCCGCAATCCCCAAGCCTACAATTGTTTGTTTCTTTTGCCCTTTGTGTATCCCGCGAGGCCCGAATCGAACCCTGCGAGACAAAGTCTCCGATCCGCTTCTGTTCCCGACGCTCTTTTTTATTTGCGACCCTTCTCACTCCTTGCCCAGTCAGTTGCGATATTGCGCCGGATCGTGACAGTGACAGAACTACGTCTAATACACACAAACACATATACTACCTACACGTACTTGTATGCGGCTGTAGGAGCGACAACCCGCCCGCCCGCGAACACAAGCCGGCCTCACTTGAAATCCAATTCGATGCTGACAACCTCGGCGAGGCGACTCTCTAGAGACTAACCCTCGTCTGCCCACCGTTACGCTCTCTCTATATATATACGTACCCATACCCATACCTACGTCAGCTCGTAGGCAACCCGTCACTGCGCCTCTGGAGCCCCGCCGTAGACATCGCGGAACAGCTTGCAGGTCGAGTTTGTTAGGCCGCAACCACAGCTTACATACAGTACGACGTCTACACGTTCGCATTGGGCTTGGAAAAGACTCTGGGTACGCACGTCAACGCTTCGGCCGTCCTCCCTCTGTAGCCGCAATCATGTTCCCTAGCTCACCTCCAGCGACTTCGCCTCCGCCAGCAGCCCCGACAACAACTCACGCGCTATCGCAGTCACCGTCGGCGAATCCAAACCATCCTCCTCTTCCTCCGTTGATAACATCACCGCCTAGTCGTCGATCGACACTACCACGACCGATGTCGTACGCTTCCAAGAACAGGTTGTCCCAGTATTCGACGGGGTCGATCCCGTCGCGGTCACGCCCGGCCTCCTTCCTCTTCCCCATCTTCCACTCCAGCCTCTCGTATACCATCGTTCGGGACTTCGCCTATCCTCCGGTAAACCCCATGCACTATGGCCCTCCGCCCGAGCCCTCGCGACCACCTTCGGGTATGACCACCCCTGCGAGCGAGACCCGCCGACTATCTGACCCGCCGGCATCGTGGGAGGCAAAGCTGCCTTGGGATTGGACATCTGACGGCGGATTCGGGAAGGGCAGCGACCTAGCTCCCATCCACTTCGGTGATGGGCCGCCGTGGAGCGAGGACGAAGATCTTCAAAGTCCGGTTGTCAGTTCGAGGCATAGAAAGCACAAATCGACATCGGCGGCCATTGGCGGTAGCAAATCGCGTAGCTCGAGGGAAGCGGGTGGATCCTCGCTATTGCGTGCTGACCACTTTGATGCGGATAGGGGATACTATGTGGGAACAGGTGGTGATGGCAGCGAGAGGTATTACGTGAGTCAAGGTGGAGAGGCCAATGGTCCGGGCGGAGAGTTTGTTACATATCCACCTGACCAAGCACGGCACTCTCAAAATGTCTACCAATCAGCTGCCGATCAGACACGAAATTATGCGGGAAACGACACGGGATACAGGTCTGAGTCTGACACCTCGAGTGTTGCCTCATCGCCGGGTCTGCGTGCCTACGACGAGTCGAGATACTCGAGGGATTACCAATTCACCATCACCTCGCCAGATGAGGAGATGCATGGCAAGGCCGTAGCGTTGTTCGATTTTGAGAGGGAAAACGAGAACGAGTTGCCCCTGGTTGAAGGTCAAATTATTTGGGTATCATATAGGCATGGGCAGGGTTGGCTGGTGGCGGAAGACCCAAAGACACAAGAGAGCGGCCTGGTCCCTGAGGAATATGTCCGCCTGCTTCGCGACATCGAGGGCGGCATGACAAGTCTGACCGGCCAAGTAGCTGATGGGGCGGGGACCCCCAACGAGGCCGGCACACCGACGCAGGCCGATCATACTGACCAAGCCGCGGTGCTACCACCTGTTACCCACGGTGCACCGTCTGGGCACGTATCAACGCCAAGCAACTCGGCAAATGGCTATCACCAACCGGTGGTATCTACTTTCTCGACCTCCAGCAAGGACTTAGATCCATATCCACAACATTTGCTAGGCCAGCACGGACAACCTCCACCGCAAGTTGTCCACTATCACGGCCAACGAGGTGGAAGTCAAGCTAACACCCCGACAGTGCAGAACTCCTTTGAGTCTGGACTAGGTGGACGGGGAAGCCAGGACATGAAGCGTAGAGATTCATCGACGAGGAGATCTCAGACGCTCGAAGCCCTAACCGGCACGAAATTGAAATCCCCATTCGAGGGGTCCGACTCAGCGATAGATGATGGACAATCACCCGAGCGGTGATCATAAAGCAGTAACGGGATTGATTGAAAGTACCATATTTTAGCTGGGGCAATCTCACATTCTTGTATAGGATGACGCACCATGCTATCCTGAGGATATATGTCCTCTACTTATAGCAAGCACCGCAGATCTCGCTGAGAGCCTTGCGACCTCGAAACATCTTCGTGAGGATGGAATGCACCTTTCACCGGACGTGGACGTTGGCCCGCATCATGCACGAATTGGGGATAGGTATTTAGCCATTCTGTGTTGGCGGACGGTATTTAGTGTTGCTAGTTCTTCTGCGCAAGCCTGTCGACAGGCTTTACGGAGCTCGTGCAAAAAAACCAGGCTGAGCTTGAGAATGGGTGATAAATCACGTAGGAACGAGCATCGGTCTGTAAGTTCATCTAGTGTAAAGCGGTGGATTCGAATATGTAGGCTATATGCACGCGGTCATATAGACACACCTCGTCATCACACGAGAAGGAGGCAGGCAGACAGACAGACCATGCATGGCATGGCCTGTACGAGAGAGAGAATTGACATAAAATATTTTTTATTACACTACCAGACTCGAGTTTTCCTCGAATGAATGTTTTGATACTCGTCGACGCTGGATGTTTAGCCAGGCTGTAGGGGTCGCCTTAGATACTACTAGGAGTGAACGCATGCTACTAGCTAGCTTTGTAGTCTCGGGACAGCCCTGCGTAGTGATTGTTAAGTACTATTTGGAGATGTATTATTTACCGGTATTTCGATCGAGTTGTCCTCTTCTGCTTCTAGTGACATAGGCTAGTTTCTATAATGTAGATAGATAACCTATAAATGGCTCGACTACGCTAGCAAACTCTTCTGGGGTATACGAGAAAAACTATAAGCGGGTATATTAATTATTATTATCTTGAGTTATGTGTTTTGGATTAAGCGTCTCGTTCCTATGCGCTGTGAAATATATAGAACGTACGAATAATACTGCGAAACGCGGGACTTGGGAAGAAATAATTTGTATATGGTTCGGTTAATATAAGACAGGTTAAACTAATAGACGTAGAACGTCAGTCTAGAACAGCTTATCAAGGTTATTAATAGGTATTGTTATGAACATTTGATTTATAGTGAATTAATGAAGTAGGGGTTTAACAAGAAATATAATTGACGAGGTTCTTATCCATCGAAAATATAGAGTTATGTTATGTCTTCCACTAGATTTATACAAATTTATATTACTATATGTAAAAAGATCCTGTAGTTTAATAGTAAACGCGGGTTTACACCTATAATAACCCTTTGATACACAAATAGGTATTAATTACCTACTCAATTTATATACATAGGTAGGTACGTACGTACGTATATACCTCATCACTCACTCACGTACTCACTCACTCAAGCCCGACCACGTAATAATTATAATTGCAAAACCCATCAGTCGGGCCGTCAGCGACGTCGACCCTGCTCTCCGCCGCCGCCACGACGACGACCCCGCCCGCCGAGCTCAGGAGCTCGATCTTCTGCGGGCCCGTCACCACGCCCCCGGCCGAGCCGTAGCTCAGCCCCGCCCGCGCGGGCAGCGTCGCGATCTCGTGCCCGCCGCTCGAGACCCGGACTCGCATCCCGTCGCTGTCGCTGTCCGCCGGCAGCACGACGGCCCAGTTCACCGCGTCGACGGCGGCCCCGGCGCCGCGCGGCACGGCGCCGTCGCCCCCGCACGCCCGCGTCACGCCCCGGTACCACATGGCGCCCGCGAAGCGCGCGCCGCCGCGCGGCACCATGTCGGCGGCGCCGGCCTTGAAGGCGGCGACGAAGGAGGAGATGAGCGGCTGCCATCCGGAGTGCGGGTTCGTGTCTGAGTTGCCGTACTGGAGGATCTCGTCCGTTAGGCCCTCGGCCCAGCACGGGCCGATGTAGTGGCTCTCGCCGGCGTCGTTCTAATGGGGTTAGGTTTGTTAGTTAGTATGTACCGTGCTGTTATCATTATTGTTATGTATGATGTTATGTGAAATTTGCTGAGGAGATGGGTGGCAGGGGCGAAGAAGGGAGAAACCGGGAGGGGGGGTTGGGATGGTTAGGGGTTCGTTCTTACCCAGGTGATGACTTCGGTGAATTCGGGCCCCAGCGCGAGGATCTGGATCATGCGCTCCGGGAGGTTGGTCTCGCCCGCGCGGTACCACGAGTCGCCGCAGCAGTGCTTGTACTGGAGCGAGGATAGACCTAGAAGGGGATAAGAGAAGAGATTCCTTGTCAGGACTTATTTCCCGACGTGGCGTTGTGGATGTATATCTGGCTTAATAGAGGGAGGGGCCATACCCATCATGTAAGCCTTACCGGCCGCGTCGGCAGCGGCCTTGACGTCCTCGTCTCGCGCCGAGGACACATTGACGGGGGTGTCCGACGTGTCCGGCCAGGACGTCTCCCAGCTGAAGACGCCGTCGACGACGTCGCCCCAGTCCTGGAAGAAGGCCGCGGGCTGGCTGTAGTAGTTCTCGGCGGCCTCGACGTTGGGGATCAGGTAGACGCCGTTGGCGGTCTTGAAGCCGCGCCACGCGTCGGCGCCGATCGCGCCGCCGCTGTAGGAAGACACGACGGGGAGGTCGTCGGGCCCGTACCTGAGGTACGCGGCCTCGTCCTTGAACTGGTCGTACAGCGCCTGGTGCGCGCTGATGTCCCCGTTCCCGTAGAAGTCGAAGCTGAAAAACAGCTTGAACTCCTTGCCGCTCGCGTAGTCGAACAGCTGCCGGAGGGTGTTCTTGGCCCAGTCCGCGTCCGGGCTCCCGACGTTCAGGGCGAAGGCGTCGAAGCCTACCTCGATGGCCTGGTCGATGTCTTGCTGGGCGTGGTCGGTCCCCGGATCTACAGTGCCTACCTGTGCGAAAGTCAGTAAGCCCCTTGTGCTGTATAGCGTCAAGCAACATGGGGGTTGTACGCACCAAGTAATGAGCGAACACGAGCCTGCTTTCGACGAGATGTTGAGTTAACAGAGCGGAACTTGTAAACAGCACTGCTAGTGCTGATTTTAGCGACACATACATGGCGCCGGTGTCGTAAAAGGACAACAGGGGAATGACGCCGCCTCTTGATAGGCAGGTAAGACTGAGTGAGCAGTCATCAGTGAAATCACCGACTTGGAGCTGATCTACGTGGGCTTATATAATTCCGTTTTCTCGGACACACTTCATGCTTTTCGCTCTCTCTCTAACTGCCTTTCTGGGGATGGTGACACAATATAAATCATCTGTTTCCTATTATGGTAACCAGCTGAGTTCCTTGAGCGGTAGGTTTGTGATCTGCCTGGGGGAGGTGTTGGCAGACGCATCGTCGTGGGAAGGAAGGCAGGAGAGATGGCTTGGCTGTCTGACAGCTCTCCAGTTTTCTTCCCATCTTCACCAAGTCCATTCTTGTGCGACGACGTCGCCGAGTAACGTTGTGTGAGTAGTACCTTTCAAATCCTAAGGGCCCACGTGCAACCCTCGGCGGTAATTCTTAATAACCTAATATGGGCGAAGGCCGGATTTTGTACCTCTCTGGGGTCTTGCTGCTATAATTGGTTACTCTTGAAATATCGAGAGCATTTTGTTCCATAAGGCTGGGAGTATGGTAGTAATACTGAGTGAATTTTTCTTCGTTACATCTTGACACTTCAGAGCGCATGTCGGTCCCGAGAGCGTTTTGGAGAATCGAGTCTCGTAACAGTGCGAATGTTAGCGCATCCTTTCAACGTGATATGTCATGCAGGAGTTTCGTCATGACTAATATCCACATGAACTGTGGCAATTGTAAGGGTTAGACGAGGAGCCCTGCGATCCGTCAGGATGTAGATAGCTAGCTGAATAATGATATATGTCGACATCATGCATGCACTCTTTTAACTCTACAGATCCGCATCGATCTTCGACCCTAAACAGCTTAAAGTAAGATGCTTATTGTAATCATATTACTTATAGTTGTTCTTTTTTAATCCGTTTTCGAGAGGCTGGAACAAGGATGAAGAATAGTGGCGCCGGCAGCTAGAACAGTTAAATACCTACCCAACGTTCTCATAGCATTATAACTTTGGATATCATCGATCTCCTTCAAGAAAAGGCAAAAAGGGCAATTGCTGTTTCGTCTCTTGCCATACTATACTCGGAGGCTCCCCCAATCTGGAGCCACTCACCTAGTCGTTGAGATAGCCTACCTGCTAGAGATGGAATAATGCTCATGGAACCTGCGTTGGTACCACGTAGGATTATCCCATCGTAAATGGAATGACCATGCCAGGATTCGAACTGAGCAAAACGATGACTTGTGGGGTCTTCAGCAGGCCCGATTAAGCTTATACTACAGTGAGGACCTCATAAAGCCTATTACGGAACAACATATTCCAGGGTGCAACATTACTGTAACAATCCTTCTTCTCTCATGATGCCTTCTATTAGCGGGATATTCCATTTCAGTTTGGAGAAATGGTTAAGTTCCCCTCATCTCCCATTACAACATTTAAACAAACAAAAAGGGCAATACATATTCGGCGATATTCTCCATACACAATAACATGTATTTGTATACTTAGCCTCCTACAATGTACCTCTTCAAAAGTCGTATAGTGGTGTGCACTAAATAGCCTTTCCACATATATAGAAGCGTTTTATTAATAGGCTTACACAAGTAGTGCTATTAAGTAGATATAGAATTCGGCAAATCGGGTAGCCTCATAATGCATTTATGGTATACCCAGGTATCTTTCTTTCTAAATATAGTATATGTGGCATTTCGTTATAAATTCTAATTTCTATTAGACCCCCCGGTATTTCCTTCACTCGCTTATCAAGGGACAGCAGACGCCGTGATAAATTGATCCGCAGTTGACACTGTCCTGCTCAACCCTGGTATATTTGCTTTATCTCGGTTTGCGTTTACCACTTAACCCTATATCAGCCCTAGAATCCCAATGACTATGAAACTAGCCTAACATCTCCCTGGAACCCCCTCCTTATGGAGCAGAGATGATTGCTAGAGTCACTTGAATACAAGGCCGATCCGGTGTCGAAGCTAAGAAGTCGGTCAATGCTATGATAACACTCACACAATGGTGTTTGCTATAACTCACCTGTATTGTCGGGCGGCGAATACCGGAATTCGTGTCTCTCCCCGGACGTAGGCCGTACACATATATGTCCGCCTTCCAGGGTGTCACGGGCCTTGAACGCTAGCTCGGTCTGCACGGCGTCTGTATCAGGGTTGCAGCCGTACACAACATCGTAGATGGCCCTTGGATCACCGCGTTCCGTCATGAACATCTTTGTCGTGTTGTCCGCGGGTTCGTACTGTAATATTACCCACGTCAGATTCTTTTCCCACACCATTGATGACAATTGCATCTGATGTTAGTCCTTACCTCCCCATTGATGACGGCACGGATGAGGAGCGGCTCGTTCAAGGTGATGATGCCGTCCACGAGCGTCAGGGTGCTTGTCGCGTTGCCGGCTGGGCTGAGGAAGAGGTGCTGGTCGCCGCCGCCAGACTCCCATAAGTTCATCATCCGGTTGTGAATTTCCGGGTATGAGGCATTCTGCACCTGGACCGCGAAGCCCTCCGTAATGTTGTTCGGGAGAATATCTCCGGGGAGATCACACGCAGTGATAACAGCGGCTGAGGCGATGAAAAGCGAAGCTAGTAAGGCTGACATTCTGTATTATCCCGTGCTTTGACCATATAGTTTAGTTGAGAGAAATGTAGCATGGCTGATACAAGAACCACTGCAAGAGGTTTAGACCATGATATAGACTGAAGAGTGATTCTTGCCAAGGCCAGATACGAGATTGTGCATTCTTACTGCGGGGGAGAACTGTGTTGCATCGCTGATGACCTGAATGAGGTAGTTGCTGTTGACCCAGCTGAAGGGTTATCGTATGTGTTGTATCATATGTAGTATCCCGTATCGGTGTACGCAGTGAAATTCTCTATAGAGTCGGCGTCCAGGTTACATGGCCGATTGACTCCGCTCACGATTCGCTGACTTGGCCGGGATATTGGTGGCGCTGAATATAAGGCATGGGATCTAGACTCTTAGCACATCGCCAAGAACTAATATTGTAGACTTCCGATGCGACAATAATAACCGCTAACAAACATTTAACATATCGATGGCATGGGACTTTAGTGGTTCCTAGTGTGATTGACTATAGGACACTCAGCATATTGTCGATAAGATATTCTGTCCTCGTTCTTTGTAGCTGGGTATAACCCAGAATATGCGAAACATTATTGGCCCGGTTTACAACGAGATATAAAAAAAAGCCCGTCATCTTACCGAGTCACACGTGACTATGTGATTGTTGAGCGAAAAGAGAACAGCTTTCATAAGTAGAAGACCAATGAGTCGATTGCTAATATCTGCGTTTGGCTATTGGACGGTACACAGATATAGTGGCTAAGCTTTTTGCTCTAGTAGATACTTGTTAAGTTTAGCGCTTGGCAGATGCATAGGACTTGGCTTGGACTAACTCCTGTGTATTGTGTAGGTACTAGGTACTATGCCATCCTGGAGTTTTAAGTGAAGTCGTAGTGATTGGTTGATGAGAAGGTACCTAGTAGTGGAGTGTTGTAGGTACCTAGGTAGGGCCCGATAGCTAGTGTGGGGCAATGGGGACTAGGCCAATGCACTGACCACACCTTAAAACTTGATTGCATTAGCGGGAAGAAAAAAAAGTTCACCTGCCGCTGCACAGAAAAAAAAAGTTCCTGATGCCTTCTTTGCGCCTCGTGCTCGCCAGACCCATTCCAACATCGCAACGGGTCAGATCAAAGCAGCAAACATGGATGTCCACAGATGCCGCTTTGTGCCGTACCCGCCATCTCCCATTAATGCGGTCGCCTTTTCCCACCCAGTATCTCCCAACAAGTCGGCTTCCGTACGACTAGCCATCGGTCGAGCGAACGGAGACATCGAGATATGGAACCCCTTGGACGGCCAGTGGCACCAAGAAACGATCCTCAGCGGAGGTAAATATAGAGGCATTGACGGGTTGGTTTGGGTTAACGAGCCCGACCAAGTTCTGCAGGATGGCACGAAAGTCACTGGAAAATCAAGACTGTTCAGCTTCGGCTACATCACCACCCTTACCGAATGGGACCTCGAGAAGCTCCGTCCTAAGAAGCAAGCAAGCGGTATTCATGGCGACATCTGGTGCCTAGGCGTCCAGCCGCTGGCTGTTTCTACAAAAAATGGCGACAAGAACAAGTCCGCCGGCTCCGCTCAGAAGGGGAGGAAACTGGTCGCTGGTACCGTGGACGGAAGTCTGGTCATCTACTCAATTGACAAGGACGACCTCCAATTCGAACGAGTCCTCGTGAAATCCACTTCCAAGAAGACGAAGATGGTCAGCATCGCTTTCCAGAATTACAATGTTGCTGTGGTCGGCTGCTCCGACAGCAGTATTCGAGTCTACGATACGCGCAACGGCAGCATATTGAGAAAAATGACACTGGGATCTGATCTTTCTGGCGGTGCAAAGGAGATAATTGTCTGGTCCGTAAAATGCCTTGAAGGAGGAAATATCGTCTCTGGCGACTCGACTGGGCAGGTATGTATCTGGGACGGAAAGACATATACGCAGGCGCAAAGGCTACAGAGCCACAAGCAAGACGTTTTATCCCTCGCGACTAGCGCGGATGGTTCCATGATATTCAGTGGCGGGATGGACCGGAGGACCGTGCTTTATATGGTGACTCCAGGTTCGAGCTCGAGATGGGGGAGGGTCTGGCATAGGAGATACCACAATCACGACGTCAAGACGATGGCATCATTCGAAGGCAACGGAATGAGTGTCCTCGTCTCCGGAGGTTAGCATACATGCCCGAAACCATTCTAAAGTAGGTGCTAACTACTCTCTAGGACCCGACGCCAGTCCCATCGTGCTACCTCTCCAGAAGGCTGGCATGGAGGAACATCGAACCTTGTCGTATCTACCTCAGGACCCGCCTCTGAAAAGTGCATCCAAGAGCAGGCTTATAGTGAGCTGGTGGGAACGCGAAGTGCATATATGGCGATTCCGGCGACCGTTGAAAGATCTCCTGGACCCCATAGAGGGCGAGTCGGGTGTAGCCAAGAATAGGAAACTGGTAGCGCGGATCTTGATTAAAGGCGAATCCAATATTGCCTCAGCCGCTGTTAGCGACGATGGGTCTCTGCTTGTAGTATCAACCACCTCCGATATTAAGGCTTTCCATCTCAAGCCTCGAGATGATGGGAGGCGGGACGAGCTTAAGATCTCTAGGATCGAACTATCCGAATCCATATCCACACAGGGCGCGACAAAGGTTCAGATCTCTCCAGATTGTCAATGGCTATGTATCACTAGAGCGGGAAGTAACGTCACTCTCCTGAGGATAACTCGGGATTCAGACCCCTTAAGCAAGCCGTCACTTTGTCCGAAAGAAATTCGATTACAGCGCATCGAGCGAAAAGCACCTCAGCACATTGCCCTGGATAACCTCGGGCAGTATCATAGGACAATCACTCAAGTCACATTTTCACCAGACAGCAAGATGCTTGCTACAGCCGATTTGGAAGGATATATCGACACGTGGGTTCTGAATCGCACTCGAATAAGATTACAGAACGGTGTAAATGGCACCCACGATGACGGGTCTGCTAGTGGGAGCGCGTCTGATAGTGAAGATGAAGACGGAAACGATACCGGCATCGGTCAGCGATGGATTCGGAATCTAAATGGATCGCTAATCCCCAAGCTGCATGCTGCGCCTACAGTCTTATCTTTCTCCAGTCATATTCCGTCTGCTAAAGCCCCGTCTGAGAGCGACGGAACACCTCTAGATGACTATATTCTTCTTGCTATAGCGGCGAAACCTCAAATTCTGGTTATACATCCAACTCTGGGTGCTCTCACACCTTGGACGAGACGTAACCCGATTTCTAGGTTCCCGGTTGAGTTTCGGAACGTTCGTGATGTTGTGAAAGGAGCATTGTGGTCGGGTGAGCGAATATGGCTCTATGGCAATAACTTCCTCTTCATGTTCGACTTGTCTCAAGATCTTGCTGAGCCGATCGTCGCAGAGCCTATATTTGGCGGAGAACTAGTACAGCGCGACAAGAAACGGAAAAGGGGCCCTGATACTGGTGCTGGTAACAAGATAGTATACGGAGCCGAAGGGCCGACAAAATTGATACGTTACGTACAAGGCGAAACTGCCGAAGAGTTACCTGTCGACGGGCCATTGTCTGATCCGATTGACGAAGATGGGACCAGCCAGGCCGCGGAAGAGAGTGAAAGTGAAGACTCGGACGAAGAAGCACAAGGCGAGTTAGTACTACTCCGGGGTGCCCAGGGGAAGTCAACTTCGGATTCTACATCAAGCCCTGCTGGGCCTGCCTTCTGGTGTGGGTTCAAGTACCGCTCGATACTGGGGATTGTGCCGTTTGCCAGTGAGGCCGACGAGCTCGTAAATGGGGATTCCGAGACGGCCGCGCCGAACGGAACTTCGCCCCCATCGCTAGAGGTGGCTTTGGTCGAGAGACCACTCTGGGAAGTGGATCTGCCCAACCGATATTACGGGGGCGAGGAGTTTGAGAGATAAAGGTTTTAGGGGCTCATCCATACGCGTCGATCGGGTTGTATTATCGGGTTGAGACAACGGATGTCTAGGTAGTCTTTGTACCTAAGACATGCTGATGTTTATATCAGGTAAAAAAAAAAAAAAGTGGCAAAAAGGAAATACAGCATAATTTAATGATGTGGTCTTTTTAAGCCTTTAGTTTTTCCGTTGACCTGTCTAATCAAGTCCGAGTTATGTATTTAGTCCTGAGGTCGTCTTGGGCCTGATTTATGGCTTAAGTTAATAGGGATAACTAATAGTAATGGAAAGGTAGAGAAAAGTAAATTAAATGGCTGGCGATGGTTTATTACCTTGTTATACGTCTTTTTTTTCTTTTTTTTCTTTTTTTAAATTTAAAAAAATACGTGTTTTAAAAGGTTATTTGTAGTTTATTTAATTTATATATTTATATAAATATCTTTATATATTATAACTTAATAATATAAAGTAAATATATTTTATTTAAATAATTTCGAAACATTTTATTAATAATTATTATTTTAATTAATATATAATAACGTGTCTTATAAACAAGTAAGTTATATAAGCGAATAAACTAGTTTTTATAACTTTCGTAATTTCAACTATTAAAAAACATTTATATAACATTAAAATTAATTAATAATTATTATTATTTAAATCGTTTTTTTAGTTTTATATTTTAAAAACCAAATACCTTTTTATATTAAGTTTTTAGTTTTTTAATATGTAATTTAAGTTAAAACTATTTAAAATTAAAATAAAAAATTAATAATAAATAAAATTAATTATAACTCCTCGAAATTTAAATTACTAAATATCTCTTTATTTATTATATAAATATTATTAATTATATCTTTATTTGTTATATTATTAAACGTATTTTTATTCGTTATATAAATACGCGTATTATAATTAATATAATTATATATATTATATTATCTTTATTTAATTATTACTTTTTTTAAGACTTTTTTTCTTTATTATTAATTATAATATTATTTTTTAACTTATAAAGCTATTTCCTTTTTTATATTAAATTTTTTTATTTATAATTACTTATTTTTAATTTTATATCGTTTATTAAAAATGTAATTTATTTCTCGAAAATAAGTAATCTTATTTTATAATAAAACTACTTTATATATTAATAATACTTATAAAATTTCTTTAATACCTTTTAACTTTATTTATAATAAAATAAAATAATAATAATACCTTGCGAGTTATTATAAATATTTTAACTTTTTAAAATATTTAATTTATATTAAAATTAAAAGAAAAAAATTTTTATATAAAAAGTAATATAATAATAACTTTTTTTAAATTAAAAAGAATTAATTTAATTACGTAAAATTTAACTTATATATTCGAAATAATTATAATAATAATAAATACTTTTATAAAATTAATAAACGCTTAAAACCTCATATTTAGTTTTTAATATAAAAATCGAAATACTTTATAAATTTTATATTAAGCTTATTTATTATTTAGTTATTATTTAATATTTTAATTTTACTTTTTAATAATAATAAATTATTATAATATTATAAAGTTAAATACTTTTTTAATTAATATAATAAATAATAATATAATAAAATTATTAATATTAATAACTTAAATAATTATAACTTATTCTCGATTTTTTTATTAAACTTATTAAAATTATTTATATCGTTTTATATTTATTATTATTATATTAATTTAAATAATTAATTTAAATATAAACTTTATTTTATTAAAATTTTATATTTTATAATTATTTTACATATTAATTTAAACTATTTTTAATATATATTTAAATTTTTATATAAAACTTTTTAATAATTAATTCGTTTATTTAAACGTGTTTATAATAATTTTATCGCCGCATAAACTTAAAAATCTAGTTTTTTTCGACGCGCTTCGCATCGCGTTTATATAATAAGAAATTTATTATTATAATAACGTAACTTAAACAAAAAAAATAATTAATTATTTAAATTAATAATACGTCAAATAATAATTATTTTTTTTATAATTAATTATATAAATATATTATTATTTCGTTTTTATAATATTAAACGAAAAATATTATAAAATATTATTAATTTATAATAACTTATTTTCAAATAATATCATTTATATTTAATTATATAAAATATTTAAGTTTTTATTAATATTATTAAGTTTTAAAATAAATAAATTAATATATTTTATTTTTATTTTATTTATAAATTAATTAATTTAAATTACGTGTTAAAAAACTAAATACTTAATATAAAAAAGTATTTAGTTTTTAAAACGTAAAACTAAAAAAACGATTTAAATAATAATAATTATTAATTAATTTTAATACCGCGTAAATATTTTTTAATAATTAAAATTATAAAAGTTATAAAAACTAGCTTACTTATTTATATAGTTTACTTGCTTATAAAACACGTTATTAATATTATAATTAAAGTTAAAAAGTTTTATTATATAATATTATTATAAAATTTTATAAAAGTAATTAATATAACGTGTCTTATAAGCGAGTGAGCCACTTAATTTCTTATATAAAATCGACTTTTTCAAAAATTCATAACTTTACGCGTAAAAATCGTAAAAATCTCGGACCTTTTTTTTTATAGTTATATAATTATAAGGTAAAACTAAAAGTAAAAAAAAAAAAAAAAGAAATATATAAAGAAATACGTAAAAAGGTTCGTGCGTTTTGTTTTAATTTTAGTTTTTACGCGTTTTCTTTTTACGTCTTTTAAAATTAATTTTTTTCGATTTTACTTTTAGTTTTACCTTATAATTATATAACTATAAAAAAAAAAGGTCCGAGATTTTTACGATTTTTACGCGTAAAGTTATGAATTTTTGAAAAAGTCGATTTTATATAGGAAATTAAGTGGCTTACTCGCTTATAAGACACGTTATTTAAAGTTTAAATGTAAATTTTCGGTAATTAATTTAATATTCGCTTTTTATTAAAATTATAACTACTTACGTTTGTTTTTTTGGTTTACTTTTATTTACTACATTAAGTTATGTAGTATTTTAAGCATTTTTAGTTATATACTTATAAATATAATATTAGCATTACCGCTTATTACTAGGGGCTTAGCTTATTTAGCCTATTATCGTGGCTTATAATAGTGAGGACATAAGATATAATGGTGCTCGAGAAACAAGGGGACCATTGGATGTAAAAATGGTCGTCGATCTAAGTACTTTTAGTTCTAACTCTTCGCATAACGACGAAGTTGCTACCTAGCCCTAAAGGAGGCCTGAATTGTGACATGTGTATTTCGTTCTTATTAGTTCTATGTATATTGTGTATACCACTGTGAGTTTCACATGAGCACTGTGTATGTCTAGGTAGTTTTGATCTAAGCCTGGAACGTCCCAATTGCGATTACGATGAACTAGCAACGGAAGAAGCATCATCCGACGCAGAACAGTCGATATCGCATTCCGAAGGAAGGACAGCAGAGCAAAATATACAGCGGCCACCGAGTTCGTCATTTCCGTCGAAGAGTCAAGATGATAAAGAAGACTCAAAGAGTGTTTGGCCCACCAATGTTCAAGTATGGATATCTGAAATCCTTGCCTTGCTCTTCTCGACAGCATGCTTAGTCACAATCGGTGTCTTGTTAATCGTTTATCACGGCCCTTCGGTGCGCAGTTTTCTGAATGGTATCACACTGAACACGATTGTCTCCATGCTTTCGACTGCGTCCAAAGCCGCATTGATATACACTACTTCATCTGCCCTGGGGCAGTTCAAATGGATTTGGTTCGTCGAGTAAGGTCGCCAGTTGAGAGACTTCGAACGTTTAGATGGAGCAAGCGGAGGTCCACTCGGCGCGATTCGCGTACTCTATGGCTCAACAATGTTCTCTACCTTTTCACTTAGAAGCATCGTCATAATTCTTGGCCTACTGGTTGACCCATTCGCGCAACAGCTTCTTGATATTACGACGTCTTCAGTCATGACCGAGTCCGACACTGTCTGGACGGATATATTTACAAATATATTCACTCTACCACATCCTCCTGAAGATACGGCGGATAATGACATTAAATGGGCATTATACGGTGCTATCTGGACTGACGCAAGATTTTATGATGGGCAAGCACATTTTCCAACTGGTAATTGCAAGTTCACGCCTTTCAAGACTTTGGAATGGTGTGCCCGAACGGAAACGATCGACGTAAGTTGTGTTGCCTGTAACTGTACATGGCAAATAGACATTCGTGCCGACTTCGTCAAGATGTATGGGCAATACATTCAAATTAGACCAAACGATACGAAGCATTATATAAGATGTGGCCTATTTTTCGACAACGGCACAACGCCACTTACGACCTTCAATAGGAATTTGGAGCCAGACCGGGGACTATGACGGGTGGGTCTCGAACTCCCTACAATTTTCCTACAACTTCTTGATTGTGTATGAAAAATGGCTACGGGAAAATTAAACGTGTAGTTCCTGGCTCAACATCACTTGCCCTCTTTTTAAATTTAGCTATGTTCGCTTTAGTCAGTCAAGCGGCGAGCTTGAGTGGCTAGAATAGTCAGTTTTTACTCTTTGCACCACCGAATACGACGTCGTAGTAGCCTCCGGGGTTACAACTTCTACACATGTTGCTTCACAATATGGGAGGTTTATAGTTAACACGACATATATCATAGGTGTACCGGTAACACCCATAAATGCTATATGCTTCACCTCAAGTTATGATAGTGATACTTTTCCTGTTTTCCCCAAGAAGACTGATACAGGGAAATCTCCCGAAGGAAACACTTCTATATCCTTTTGTTGGGACACATATAGTGTCGATAATGCCTTCACTTTAGATGGCAGTCGGTGGTGGCTGGAATGGGTAATTCAGATCGTAGGTGTTTTTTCAGGGCAAAAGGAAACCATCTCCACACAATTCAGCCCCGATGGGGATGTATTTGCTAACACAGAGATAACTGAACTAGTATCCGGCGGCGATACGTTAGCTATAATAAAATAGAGAAACCTCGTTGGTCTCCTGGATGGAATGACAGCCTCTATGAACAGTGCGTGGAATGGAATGAGCCAGGAAAGGGTCACGGGAAACTACAATAATTCCGATACAGTTTTCCAAATACATTAGGAGTGACTCTTTTTACCTATATTCCTTAACATTTTGAGCTATATGGTATTGGTTTTTGTCATTTACAAATCTGGACAGCAATAACTATGGAAAAGATCAATTTTAGGGGCGCTTTATCATGGATTGGAAGAAAATTGCGTTTCGAGGGAAGTCAGCACCGCCACTGACATAGAAAAGGTCGCGGATGTGACGATTGTCAAGTTGAAGTTCTCGGAAAAGGTAGGAAGGACAATGACGACCCCAGTGAGAGAGGTTAACGACTCAGCCAGTTCAGACATATAAAGTCAAATGGTGGACTGTAAGGGCTATCCCATACGGATAGATTTTGATGATTCCAATATACATGGAATTTGGCCAGCTCGATAAATTGGTAGTGGGATAATAAATAATCTGGCATGTACTACCGGCATCGTGAACTTAAGTGGTAACAAACTCCCCTAATATTATCTTAGCGACCATCAGAATTATTAAAAAGCCCCTGATCGCAAATTGGAGGCACCGGTGTCCCAGTTTAGAAGAGAACGATAGCTTTAAAGGTGTTGAAGATAATGGCATTAAAGCGTGTATAAGAGCTACTAAACATGGTATGTAAAATTGAAACAACTTCTAGTTACTTTGATGCTACCGTAGCTAGCCTCCCTTTTTGCGGTTGAAGTAGTGCTTGCTGAGAAGAAGCTAAACTTAAAATATAACTTGGTTTGAGCAATAATAGAGGTCATATGTTCTAACGGACGGAATTAAAGATTACTAATAGGTCAAGGAGAGGTTGTCTCTGCATAGTCAGTTTCGGAAGATGTTTGTCCCACTTCGTATCCGGCTCTAGAGCAAAGGCCGAGTTGGCTTTCAAGATGCTACACTGATTACCAATTGGGTGACTATTGTGAGTAAATGGAATGGTATATTCGCATAGATAAAATATCAAGAACTCCTAAACTCCGCAAAAACAGCGTCGGTATCAGATGATCGGATACATTGGTGATTATAAATATAGCGCATTTCAGTCTATGTATTGTTGTTCTAAGCTGAGCTGCTAAAAGATAGTATTTCCTATTTTTAATAACGGGCTCTGCTTTATGTCAGAAGCATCTCGTATTTCCATTGGTCTTGCGGCACGTCGCGATATTTGATACTCGTCGGATGCTTCTTCCTGGCCGGTAAGACGCGTCTGATGTACAGGCTTCCCACATTGATCTTTTCGTAATTAGATGGCTCCCCGTCTTGCTTACAACATTCTAGCACATCCAATTCCACACCCGGATCCATAGTCAGGAAGAACGGCAGCGAATATCGCTCAAGACCTGTTCTGTTTCTGACCCTATGAACTGTCGCCGGGAACTTTCCGTTTGTTTGGCGCTCCAGATACTGCCCGACGTTGCACACGAGGGTATTCGGTTGCGGGGGAGCATCAATCCAGATGCCATCTTGATTCAGGACTTCTAGCGCCGGAACATCATCTTGTAGGACCAGTGTTATCCCTGTATACGAGCAGTTAGTATCTATATCGCTCAACAAAGGTACACCAATCGAAGTAACCCACAAGAGAAGTCCGAATGGGCTCCAAGTCCTACTCTCGTTGAGTCCTGCCCCATCGGCGTTGGTGGATAGTACAGCGCCCTCATCCCGGTGATGGGAAACTTGAAGAAATTGTCAAATGCGGTCTCTGGCAAGTCAAATGCCAATGCGAAGATCTTAACGAGCTTCATTGACAAAGGCAATATGTGGTTGTAATAGTGATAAAGTCCTTCTCGCCACCATGGTGCACCAGTAGGCCAAATATTCTGTGGTTGAGTGATATGCGACGGCCGGCTCTGGCCTGTCTTCCCAGTAAAGTCCTGTTCGGGCTCTATCACACAATCACCCATGGTGAAAGCTTCTTTGATGTCTGATTGATTCAAAAATGATTAGATATTCAAGCTGGGTCTTCTGAGAGAACCTACCTCCCTGTGTTCTTGGATCAAGCCTCGTCTCCAGCATGGGCTCATATCCCCTTATGGCCGGGTTCTTCTGTACATGGGCCTCCATCTTGGTCTCTAGATCAAGCGCGAAAAACTTCTTCAGTAATTCAAATGTCTGCTTGATGACATCTTCAGGTACCCCGTGGTTTTTTATGTAGAAGAAGCCGCACTCATGGCAGGCTTCGTATATCTGATCAGAGATATGCTTTCTAGCCTCCACCGATGGGTTGTCTATCTCCGACAAGTCGATCGTAGGGATTGATGTAAACGAAGAAGGTTTGTCAGATACTTCGCGGTAAGTTGCCTCTGCCCCGGAGTGAAAATAGACATATTTCTTGTCCTATTTGATTAGTTAGAGACATTGTAACTCCCATTCATATCCTCTCTCTCACCTCCAGGCGAGGATCCAACGCGAGGCTGCTTAGAACTTCCGCCATTTGAGATAATTAAGATTTTCGATGTTTTCACATCTACCAAAGTGTTAAAATCTTAATAGCATAGTTTATGATGTTATAGAAGAAGATTCCTAGTGTAAACCAGCTCTAATTAATGTATATTATTAACATGGCATTTGGAGATTTACTTCCTATTACCCCGCTTTGCCCTCTCATGAGGCCCAGCTTTATTATCGCGTGCCTCCGAAAGTCGCATCTTGCCCGAAGATCCCCACATTGTTCGACTACGGTATCTAGTACCTATCACGATAACTAGTGGCTCATATGCGTTACTCTGTCCAAGATATCGATACCCGCATTTATCCCGTGTATTCTTGATTCTAACGAGATGAGAACTCCCCCCTTCTCTCCTCTTGTCTTCCTCAAAAGGAGGGTTGAAGAGCTACCATATCGATCGTGATGGCGTTTCATTGTCTTACTACACCAAAAACTTATTTGCCTCTTCTTACGGCAAGAATCGCCCAGAGTCCTTGGTATAGTACCCTAAAGGTACCCCAGCCAGACAGAAGAGGTTGCTCTTCAAAATCGATTTTTTTGTCTTAACTTACGTGCCAAAATGGTGAAAGTGGGGTTTGTATTATATGAGCTATAATACGTTATGGTTTGCTAAAATTTATTCCGCCTAGTATTTACCACTTATAAGTAGTGTGCCTTTATTTTATTTCATATTTCAAGCTGTGTCTCTTCCAGTTCCGGAACCCCACCCACCGGTTATTGCACGCCGGGGCTCCACCTCACTTCCGTATACTAAAACGAGATATGTTCTCCACTACGGCCCGCCGCTATAACTACTTGGTTAGGTTTGAACTCCGCGAGGAACGATTTATAAAGAGATTTTATTCGAGCCTTAACAAGTCCCGCGAACAATAAACTACATTTAACTTGATACATAAGGAGATATAAATGTCACGGTCTTGGCAGTAATCTGGAGACGAGGCTCTAGTATATTCACTTAGTGTTTAACTATAGCGAGATGCGAGGAAAGAAGGAAAGAGACACTGAAATTACATGGGTGAATCTTGCTTTTGTCCTCTCCGTCCATCGCGCAGGTTACAATGAGTGTGTGAGGCTGCCCATGGCAACGACGGCAACGGCCTGGCAGGCAGCGCTTGGCAACACGGGATAAGTGGGTCTAGTCACTATAAATATATATAATAACTAGAGAGATTTCATCTTTTAAGGAGATACCTAGGTTATTATTAATACGAAAAGATAAAGGGACTACTTAAATTAATAATTCGAAATATTATTTAAATATATAATTAATATAGTTACGTTAAAATATATAAACTTTTTAATTTAAGAAATTAAATTAAAATACCAATATTTTAAAAATGAAAACCCGATATATTTCCGATTTTTATTTACTTTTATTAATACCTTAGGTACACAACCTTTTAAAAATGGTAATTATGGTTACCTCATTTGCCAAATCTCGATTTGACCAATTCACGTTTTGAGGTTTTGAGGTTTTGAGGTTTTGTCGGATACGCTCTAATGGAGCACCGTAAATTGAGGCATCGACACAGATCCGCAAATTCGCTCCCAATTCCATCCGAAACTTTCAGCATCGAACGTTAAACTGTTCTACGTAACAACAGCCATGGCCCTGGATCATCGTTAGTTGCCGCTGTCAACCTTGTCGTTCTGTCCGTCTGACTTTTCCTGTGTAGCCTATAGCCGGCTTCCGATGCCTAACGACGCGCCGTTCGCATTGCGGCCCTCGCCAGGAATGGGATGGGGTGCCTTTGCCACCGGGAGAATCGATCGAGGAGCCTTAATTATGAGTGAAGAGCCACTCTTCACTATCCAAAAGCTGCATGCCGAGATCACAGAGGAAGATGTGGTGAGAGCTTTCCACCAGCTGCCGGCAAGCCGGAAACCTCTGTTTCTCCTCCTCCGAGACAATGCCTCTGGGGGCTTTCGGAGCATGGAGCATGCCTTCGCTGAGAATTCCTTCAACATGGCAGGCGAAGGCCACGGCGGGTTGCAGCTTGACGGTCCTCGTGGCTTATTCCTTCTTCACTCACGTTTCAACCATTCCTGCTTGCCTAATTCCAAGATTCCAATCGGAAGCAGAGAAATTACCACTTTGAAAAGTTTTGCCACCAGGGACATCGTCCCCGGCGAGGAGATCACCTTCTCATACGAGGGTGACTTCGGATGTAGGACCAGAGAGGAGCGTCACCGACAACTGCGCTTCGTATGTAATTGCCAAGCGTGTCAACTTGGAACACCCTTCCAGCGCCTCAGTAATATGCGCCGTAGACTTATCCGTGGCCTGCAGTACCTTCAGGTTGGTAAGGACTTAGATGGTCAGAAACAGAAGGCTTCCGACCGACCACTGATTACCGATACTCAACTTAGAATCGCCGCTGAGACTTTCAACATCCCTCTTTCGTCTCGGCTGATACATGGCCTCCTGATAATGCTCTTGACCGAGCAGGAAGGTTTGCTTGACGACTTCTTGGCTGAGCGGCTAAGCCCAAGCATATGGGCAGTGGCTTCCGCGTTCCAAACTGGAAAAAATGCCGAGGTCGCGAAGCTCGCCATGGCGCAGAAAGCTTGGTTTGGGAGGCTATGTGTAGCTTTCCAGCTTTACGGGCAAGCTGATGTAGCTGATCAGGCTGTGGCTGAGGCATTACGGGCGAGGGTTTCTTAGTTTGCGCTCAACAGATACAATGACGGTCTATGACTTTATCGATGAAGTAGCAACTCTAAGGCATAGACGGCGCTAGAGGCAAGCGCCAGTAGGGAAATAACTTGACACTTGGTCTTCAGAAGTAGTTGCATAGTAGGATGGATCGCATGATCTGATTGCTTTAGGATTGACCTTGCACTCCTCCCTTGGTTTTAAGGCCACAGCCTTGCGACAACTGCTTAAGGCATGAATCCAGAAGCGAGACTCGGTTGTTGAAATACAAGCCTCCCTAAGATAAGGCGCTTAACACTTTTTCTAGAAATCTACATCGGTTGCATCGGTCATATACCGGATATTTGAACACTGTAGGACTTATCTGCCTCGGCTGGCCAGAACGGAGACGACCGTAGTAGACCAGATGTAGCCTGGCGGCAAGGTCGGAGTCAGCTAGAATTATACACCGAGTCCATTGACTATATGAGAAGGCATTCAGTCATTCGGGTTGAAATAGCTGGTAATTGCGCTACATGTCGTTATTGGCCAACGCTCCCAGTCATGAGGGACCCGTTACAACTAGCATGAGAGTTAGAGTATCACAAAGTGAAGCACCGAGAGTGATATCACGTCAGAAAGAACAAATAGTACTAAGTGGTATTTTACCGTATATAATTTACATTACGTTACCGTCTGATTATGGAATTATTGAGAGACGAGGGGTTCGGTAGATATTATCCCGTCCAATGTACATAATACAATATCCTTTTACAGCATCCTATCCACCAATATCTGTTTTTTTTTTTCTCCCAGTCCTCGTAAATACTTTCAGAGTCTATCATCCAGCAATTTGGACTTCTCCGATGCCAACAACTCTTCAAGCACCGAACTTGATCTGAGAGTACTCCGGGATTGCCAAACCACCCTTATCCTCCGGCATCAAACGGGTGGCCAACTTGTCGATCTTGAACGTCTCGACAAATCCAAGCACCTTGTGAAAAAGAGAGATTCCCAGCTTCGTCGTCGGGAACATGAGCCCCGTCACGCCCGGCGCTATCTTCTGGATCACGTCGACGTACGGCCGCAGAGTCTTCTCGTACGCCTCGAGCACCAGCGGCACGTTCTCGCCGCTCTCGCCATTTCCGTGCCTTGCGATCTCGCCCGCGAGCACGTAGGCCCCGAGCAGCGCGAGCGTGGTCCCCATACCCGTCATCGCGCTGGGGCAGTATCCGGCGTCGCCGAGCAGCGCGACGCGGCCCTTGACGAAGTGCTCGATCCGCACCTGCCCCTGCTCGTGGCCGTAGAAGTCCGCCGCGGTCCGCATCTCCCTCAGCAGCCGCTCCGACTCCCACCCGGCGTCCTTGAACAGCTCGGCGAAGACCTGCTTCTGGCGCTCGGCCGGCAGCTTCGCGAACGGCGTCTCGCCGCACAGCTTGTCTAGCTCTGCCGAGTCCATGCGCATCCCGATGTACGCCTGGGTGGTGGGCCGGTCGCCGGAGCGCGTGGCCATGCCGCGCGCCCCGGGCGCGATGTACATCTTCATTGTGGAGTCCTCGTCTGGAGCGCGGGGGATCGTGTAGTACGCGCAGAAGAGACGGAGGCTGTGGAACGCTGCGTCGCTAGCCTCGGCGCCGAATAGCATCTTCCGCGTCCGCGACCACTGGCCATCGGCGCCGACAACCAAGTCATAGCGCCCCTTCGTCCCGTCGGAGAAGGTTATGTCGACGCCAGACGCGTCTTGGCTGAGCTCTGTCACAGTCTTGTTGAATTCGTAGTGCACCCCTTTCCCCTCAGCGTCCGCACCCTCGCCTTCGCCATGTTCTCCTTTGCCGCTATAGTCTTTCAGACTAGCATCGACCAGCAGCTTCACGAGGTCTCCCCTCATGAACTCGTACTCACTGACAAAGGCCTGCTTGCCCTTACCCGTCTCGTTCTTCTTGAATGTAGCTTTGGCTCTCCCGCGAGAATCGACGAAGGACAGACCCTCTTCTTCGACTCCGATCTCCTTTACTTTCCCTAAAAGCCCCAAGTTGCGCATCGTGGTGATGCCCTGTCCTCGCAGGTCAACCTGCAATCCTGAGGACCGCAAGTCCGGATGTCGTTCGATCACCGTAATGCGGTGCTCCGGATTCGTGCGCCGTAAGGCGTATGCTAATGCGGGCCCACCTATACCGGCACCGATTATAAGGACCGTTAGAGGCATGGTGGTGATTTGGGTTGAAAAAATATCAAGCCGTTAGGCTTCAAGAGGTATAAAGGGGTGATAAGTAGGTAGTCTAGGTATAAGTCGTACAATAACTGCGGTACTTAGTGTGGAACGAATTGATGGTTATTAGTATTAACTATTTGATACTTTAGCAAGAGATGAAGCTTGTCTCTTCAAGACGGATTCCAAGCCGGTATATTGGCAATGCTATATACCTACCCCATGGCGCTGTGCCGCATACAATAATGTCTGCGAATCGGCCGAGCTCTAGGATCTAACGGGCACTGTCGAAGTCCGACTCGGAGCGAACATTCCCGTGGGATTCATACCGATTTGATGACTCACATGTCTTCGACCACTTATAGCTAGTACTCGTACGCGCCGTAACTAGGTGCATACTAGAAGTTCAGCTTCAGATAAAAAGCAAGGGCCCTTATTCTCGGTAAAACACCGCTAGACTGAGAAGAAAAAGAAAACTGCAGTTCTTATTGCTCCGTGTGGATTGGCTTAGGTGCATTAAGGATGTTAACAGTGGATAGATGGCGAGCCAATTCTAACGTCCTCGAAGTACCTTCTCATTTGTACAGGCGTACCATTTTAACTAGTCTACGAACATAGACATGTCGATAGTAAGTAGTACGGGCTTCTCGTAGTTAAACATATTTCTGCCTAGAGCATCTCGGATACCAACGCGATAGATACCTACACATCTCGTTTAAGCTTCTAACTTGACGATCATTGAATATGGATGATCTGATGATCGCCGGAAATTATCCCAGCTCGGATCCGAACCGACTCGCTCGCTGTCTAGATAAAGAAGCTTGACTTCAGCTCAAGCCGCGGGACTTATGGTTTGAGTCAGACAGTGGGTGACAATCGGCCGATTCATTCAATTACGTCTATATATCCGAGATGCAGTTCAGCTGCATTATCATGATTACAGGAAAATACGTGGTTTACTACAGCTTGACTCATATCTTTGACTCTTGCCCCAATATCACGTGTAGAGCGATCATGCCATTTTGCAGGGGTGTAAAGCTTGATTGATCTGATTGATAAGATTACTTTGCTTTATGTCCGGCGATGTAACCCCAAGCTTGGAGAGACACGTGGGGAAAAGTGGAAAAGCGAGGGGTGGGGGTAAGCTGACGGACTTTTATAACTGAATTGAAAGATGGTTACCTAAATTAGGAGGTACATAATCCACCGGGAAAAGATGACCTTAGGTAAGAACGACTATTAGAAGTTTTCTGATCGCTAACTCCTTCCAAAGTTGAAAAGTACCTACCTATAACCTATCTACCTAGGTAAGATATTGACATCTCCGGCAGCTCCTTCGAAACCTCTCCCTTGAGACTTCTGGACAATAAATATAGTGTAGGACGTACCTTCCGACTTATGGCTAGCCCATAATTGTATAATATAGTGCAGCAGCACACTCACACATTAGAATAAGTACCTAATACAAGAAATAAATGTGAGGTGGTATCAGCGCCTTTGGTTGGTAGTAAGCCAGCCTAGAGTATCTCCGACTTTATTCGACGACATTTTCGGAGACGTACATAAAATGGAATCTTGTTGATTATACTCCGTGTTTCAAACGTGAATAGCCAATTTTTCAAATCTTGCCATCTAGGGAGCTTTAGATGCCTTCATCTGAAGCCTAAGAGGTAATATCACTGTAATTCAAGCTCTACCAATTTCTCGCCTAAAAAGTATATTGTAATATGCCTTCCCATTGTCTTATAGCTCTTTGTAACCCTCTAGTAATTCATCAGATAGAATGAAACTCTGCGCAGTAGATAGATCATACCGACTACTACAACTAAGGCTTTCCGGGACCCCTATGGTCTAGTGGTCCTATAGACATAACAGAACAGTTGAATTTCCTTCTTGAAACTTGGAGCTGAGATCCAGATCATATCTCCTTATGGCTGACATACATAGCAACCTCTCGGATCCCCGAATTGGATCCTACTCTAAAATTGATCTCACACTTTATTCTGCACTATATACTATTTCCAGTTCTGGGATCTACGCTACATTGGAAATGAAACGACGTCTGCCACCCGTCACCGTCGTCACGTAAATGGTATTATTACGTCCTGTATTTGCCATAGAAGCCCGTCTATGGTGAATATTTCTCTGTCCCCATGATCTCAGTGACTACAGGTCCAAATCATATCATACAATCTTCTCCAACAGAGGTATTAATCCTCAGCCATCCAAAAAGTCTTTCACATCCTGCATATAACAACCCCCCGTATCCCTCTTCCTTGCTACGATATGGTATAGATTATAATTATCATTTGCCATATACGTTCTCAAGCTAGAAAAATACGCGCTTGCACAGGTGATAATATATTATCAACACCACTCATTATAATCAATAAATCCCACTCAATATTTCGACCACATGAGTTCTAGCAGGAAAGTACTCACGATCTCATTCTTCCCTAAATACACATGAACCTACGGAAATCTACATGGGCATCCTTCAGATCGAAGTCATCTTGATCCAATGCAAGAGATAGAAAATCATACCGACAAAATACGTAGACTAGCTACATTCGACATATCTACAGTATAATTCCTGCACAGCATAGATTATACACCCTGAGAGTTTCAGACTATCATTTTTCTTGTCCATTTACCGCTTATTTTTCATTCCATATTACTTACTACCAAATACCCTCATAAAATCACAAATCACATCGGTAGATGATACATAGCCACAAGACATGGCGATTATCACCGACGTCCCAGGACTCGAAGTATTAGTATCAGTCGACAGAAAGACACTTAAAGAACATGACACCCCTAAGTACTTGAATGACTACCAAATTCCGAGCCTACAGTCCGTAGCGAGAGACAGAAGGAACAAACACGGGGTACTTCCCATAGAACATGGATACACAGCCAATTACATCGAGGTACAGTCCGGTGCAATCCCATGTGTTCACTTCGTCAAGCACCATCCGAAATTCAAGCGCCAGTCCGACCACATCGCTATCGAGGTGCAATTCGACACCGAAAGACTGGCACTCCTGCACGAGCCGGACGAGGCGGGGGGGGAAAATTGGATCGCGGATACTGACAGCGTTCTCGAGCGCGGCGAGGGCGGAGAGTGGAAAATGCGGAAGTTCCGCTTTGCTAATATGAACATAGGTAAGAGCAAGCAAGCAAGCAGGAACTTCTTATACTTGCTTTTTAATTTATATGTGCAATCCGGGTTAAACGGAAAAATAAGACTGCTAACTAATGTTATTATAGTGGAGGATGACGAACGAACAAGCGATGAGCGCAAAATTGATATAGTCCACGGGAAGTGCTGCGGAAACATTAGGGTCCGAGTATACCATATGGAGAAGAGTAAAGTAAAGGAGGGACTGGACAGCTACCGCTACCAGGCCGAACCTGAGTCGGACACTATCAGCGAGAAGGCCTTAAAGGGTGTTGGCGTCTCCCACCATGTCGAGTGGGTGCCCTTGCCCTTTTTACATAAGATTTGAAGTATGATGAGCTAACTAAATATGATTATTATATATAGATTCGGAGAATCCGAGGAAACCACCGCGCCCGAGCCCGACCTGGGAAGACATGTATGCCCACGACAGACAGCGCCCGTTCGCAGTTTTCGACTTCAAGTATAGGTCGCGAGGTACGTTTCTTAGGGGTCGAACTGGTACCGCCATTCTCGGGGGTTCACCAGACTTCTTCTGCATACCCACAGTAAAAGAGTTGAGCGGAATAATACATGATTCGGCCCACGCTTACTGACGCTATACAGCTTCACTCATCAAGATGGGAATCCTCACCGAGGAGGACATGAATGCAGACATGTCCAGGGAAGAGCTGCTAGCAGTGATCCGCGACTTGAGGGCGAGGGATAAGGCTCGAGAACTGGCGGTAAGTCTAGTTGTCCATAGGGAAACAGGTTACCACGAAAAGTGCAGGGAAAGGAGATCGATTCTTTATTCGCGAAACTAACAAGGCTTTCTCTCACAGGAGGAAATCAAGCGCGAAGTAGCAATCAAAAACGAGCCCATCCCAGACCTACCTTGGTCACCCGTGCGCGTCATGCACGAGGCGCCGCCTCTCGACAGCCCGAGGCAGTTCAAGGTGCAGCATCTGGAGAATGGCCGGGAGTTGATCGACTTGACTGACGACTAAAGTTCGGGCAATAGAAAGAAGGTTACGTGCTGGTGGTAGCTTGGCAGAATATGGATTTTTCTGACGATGGCACGGAGATGGCCCGACTTAGTTCGCGATTGACTTGAGCTTCAGACTATCTACTTTTTCTTTCACAGAGAGGGGGGTTTATATAGTCGTTCGTGATAGGACTTGAGATGATATTCCGCTATGCGTGGTTATATACATGCAGATATTAGGTGAAAAAGGCATAATTGTAACGCTTTCTTATAAATATCATATTTAACATGCGTGCCTCTTAGAACAGCGGTGGATGGGGAGTTTGAACCGTGGGGCTGGGGATTTTAGATACGAGGGCTGCTATAAAAAGCCTTGTCGAGGCCAACGTAGTGACTAGAGTTAGAAATAAAATACATATCCTTTCAGGGTCCCGATAGTCTTTCTTGTTATAATCATAGTTTTCCCTGGCTGTAGTAACGGGGCCGGGAGGTTCTTGGCGAGAAAAAACATATATATTTCCAGTATTGCTTAGCAAGTGGCATATCTTGCGAGATATTTTAACCAAGTTATAACGATTGGTTTCCTAGAAGGCCCGTAATGACCGCGATCTTAGAAGCTCTTGCTTGATATTTCAAACATAGCCTTGTAACTAGATATATAGTTATCAAGGGACTGGCTAGTCGTTATTCCATTTTGTAAAATATACGCGGGCGCTTGCTTAAAAGCTACCTACCTATGTAGCCCAAAGTGCTGCACTACCCATGCCAAATCGATCGCCGACCATAGCTCGGCCTTATGAGGGAAGGCTTTACACCTGTCCATTCTCGCCATCACATATAACACGACCTGCTTTGTAACGTATATCGATGCAAGGCCAAATGTGTGGCTAGCGAATTTCATCATTGCTGATGTCACATGATGACGTTCCGGGAAGAGACTAGAATAAAACCCGATATAGGTCATAAAGCAGTGACCCCAAAGCGAGATGTCTTCGCCGTAAGCCTCGACTCGTGAGAGGTCTCGAGACGCGACCGAATAGCAACCGGCGCGCAACTCAATTAAGTTGAACGGGTCGAACACGTTCCGATAAATCGCCAAAACCCATTTGGTTTCGATGCCACGGAACTTATCTAGCGTAGAGATAATAATAGAAGGCAACGACTCACCGTTTAAGAGGATGTTTTTACCATCCTGGCACGGGTCTCTAATGTCGCGGTTCAGAGCCTTTAGACGGTTTTCCTCTCGTTTTAATTCTTGGCTTCTAACCAGCAGATTCAACCGCTCTTTCTCTTGTTCTAATGCTTGACTTCTAATCTCTAGCTTTTGCTCCTCTAGTTCGAATCTGCGGACTTCCATAGCTAGCTCTCGTTGGCGTAACGTTTTCTCTTCTAACGCCGCTGTGCCCTCAGTATCAGCTCGGGCACGCTTTGCGCGGATGGAGGGGGCTGTGCCCTCAGGGGTTGGTGGAGAGCTAGGCACGGCATCGTCTGCGCTGCCGGTAACCGTGTGAAACGATAGTAGCTAGTTATCGACGTCAAACTGGACGCTTCCCGCGGGCTGGCCGGTCGCGAGAGGGTCGGAAGCCGTGCTCTTGGCTGGCGTTTTGCCTCTAGATAGTGGAGGTGGTGTCAGTATGAAATCGTAAATGAATAAAAACAACTATCTAGGCCATTTAATATGTAATTACCGCAACAAAAACGCCTTTTAGAAATGGCGGTCGCGATGGTTTTTCGACGTCTTTTTCGAATCGTCGTTACTTCGAAAAATGCCTTAGAATTTGTTGTTGTTGTGGTGAAGTAGAGGTGTGGAGCCCTGCTGGCCTGCAGAACTTACTTCAATATGATCCCACTTTTTGAGATAAGTGTTAGACTGTTCATGACATATACGAGTCAATAGATGACTAGTCCATGGACTATTCCACTTCGACACTTGCCGCACAACGGTTGTAACTCTATTCAACAGAAATCGTACAGAACTTCTCTAACTATGGCTCAAGTTGCATCTCCCAGGGAGAAAATTGGCTATATCGTCAACTAATACAGGCCGGATTTGGAAAAGTTTGAAAACATATATCGACAGATACACCGGAATACAGAACTGTCGAAGAAGGAACAAGAAACAGCAGATTACATATCAGCGATCCCTTACAGCCTTAAATTTCAAGTCACCGATAACCTTGGTGTTTACGGGGTCGTGGGTGTGCTTCTTAATGGTCCCGGAAAGATTATTATGCTCAGGTCAGAGTTTGATGCTCTCCCCATCGAGGAGGAAACTGGGTTGCCATACGCCAGCACTAAATAGATGGTGGATAGTTGGGGGCGCGAACAACCAACCATGCATGCCTGTGGCCATGACATACACATGGAATGTCTCTTGGTATCAGCTACTCTGCTCTATAATGCACGCCAGAGCTAGAGCGGTACTCTCATTGTTCTCTTCCAGCCGAACGAGGAGTATACAGGCAGCGCCAGGTCGATGGTTGAAGATGGTCTTTACAATCGGGTTCCAGTTCCAGATGTCATATTAGCCCAAAATAGCGGTCCTTTTAAGGCTGGAACTCTCGCCACCCATGGAGGAACAGTGCCGGTATCCGCTGATACAATGTACTTCAAAATCTTCTCGTCTCTAGGCCATTCTGCGAACTCCCAAGTTAACGCTGATCCCGTATTGTTAACGAGCAAGATATTACTTAGCTTGGAAGAATTGACATCTGATCTCGCTGGAGAAAGGTATGCTTCAATTAGCGTGGACGAAATTCACGTTGGCTCACCCGGCCAAGATCGGATTTCCCATGTGGAAGCCACGCTAGATATTAAAACGTACGATCTAGATCTTCGACTAGAATTGCTTGACAAGATCAAAAAGCTAGCAATACAACATTCAAACGCTGACGGAGTCCAACAGCCGCCCGAGTTTACAACGAAGGTCCGCGCACCATCAACACATAAGAGCGAACAACATGCCTCGGACATATGCCGTTCATTCGTCGACTTCTGGGACGAGGAGATATTTGAGGATCAGATTCCCAAGCACCCATATGAGGACTTTTCTCACGAAATCGTCCTTACGTGATTTGGTTCTTTAGCTAAGAGGACGCCACACGTCTAAACGAGGCAGCCGAGGCGGACGGTTTTCTTGGCAGGATTCCCTTGAATCATTCACCGTACAACAAACCTACTCTGCAGCCATCTGTCCAAATTGGGACAGATGCATTTGCTTTGGCCGCCTTTACATTCCTCGTCTAATCCGGGGACTCAGATGAATATACGGCTTGATGGATAGCATCACATGTATTGTGTGAGGTAGTATCAGGCTCCAATAATTATTATGTGCCAGTGTAGGGGCGATAGTTCAATCCCAATGTGGATTTTTTTTTATCTCGCCACCAGGTAAATCATCTCGATGAATTTGACACTGTGTGACAACTCTAAGAGATAGCAAGGGAGGGAGGGATAAGACGGGTACCGGTCCCGATGGCTTGAGACACTAGCTACCTAAATAGGTATTTCACAGCTTATGTTTTTGTGCTCTATTCGGAGTTGCTTCGAGTCCAAGCCGTAAGCTTGCTAAAATTTTATGTAGCTAAGTTTTGCTTGACTCATAGGACCTTTAGACCGACCCATTTGAGCTGATAGTTCTTTTTAACTTCCTGTATAGTAGCTAGAAAGTGATAATGCCTGGATTGGAAGTTAAGCCTAACTTCCAATTTTACGCATATATAAGGAGTCAGCTCCACTACGATGTTCTTCGTAAGGTCTCGATAGAAATTTTCACTAAACTCGGAGCATGTTTTGACCCTTATGCTTTCTGTAACTTGATAATCATCATTCAAACCCTAAGACTACCCTAACAACTGATAAAGTGACATAAAAATACATATATTGATCTTGTTATTAACACTGCAGAAGCGTCAAAACCTAGCTAATAACATAGCGCCTCCCGGGGCCTCAACTAGTACTTGACAAGTTTCATCGCTGGAGCTGGGTATCGCGTACCAGCGACGGGAAAAGAAGACAGAATTTTATCGATAGCCTCGAAGTCCTCGTCCGTCAGCAAGACCTCTTTCGTGTTCTCCGCGACGCGGTCCGCGGACCGGGCGCCGAACGCGGGTATCAACGGCGGCACGCCCAGCTTCCGGCTCTGCAGCTTAATCCAGCTAAGGGCCAGCTGGGCGGCGGTGCAGCCCTTGCCGGCGGCCAGCTTCCGGACCTCGTCGACGAGCTCGAGGTTCTTGCCGAAGTTCTCGGGCTGGAAGCGCGGGAAGAACCGGTGGTAGTCGTTCGCCGGCAGGTCGTCGGGGCTGCGGATGTGCCCCGCAAGCACGCCCGCGCCGAGGGGCGTGTGCGCGACGATGGGGATGCCGAGCTCGGCGCACGCCGCGGCGACGCCGTTGCTCAGGATCTCGTCCGCCCAGAGGCTGACCTCGGCCTCGACCATGTCGATCCTGGCGACGCGCGCGGCGCGGCGGATGGTGTCGGCGCCCACCTCGCTTAGCTGGATGCCGCCGGTGGCGCCTTCGGAGACCAGCGCGGCCAGGGCGCGGACGGACTCCTCGACGGGCACCTGGGGATCGACGCGCGCCATCCCGAACACGTCGATTTTCTTCGTGCCGGCCAGTATCGAGTTGGCAGTCTCTACGGATGCGCGGAGACCTGCGGGTGAGGCGTCCGGTCTGAACGTCTTCATGTCCGCAATGCCGCTCTTGATGCATAACACCACCTTCTCTGCATCTTCCGGATATGCGGTAAAGTAGCGCTTCAGGAGATGCAGTGAATTGGCCGAGGGTAGGCCGTAGAAGTCGGCGCCGTTCCAGCAGTTGACGCCGGCCTTAAGGGCTGCCTTCAGAACCGCAAAGGCTTGTTCATCTGGGACTGCCGCCCCGGGCGTGGTGAGACCTGTAGGTATGTTGCCGATGAGCTTGTACCTTCATTTAAAAGTTTCAATGCGGCTTGGCAGGTACTCACGCATTAGACCCAAGCCATTGTTGCTGATTTCTTTCCCGGCGAGTACTGGCATCGTGATTTGAAGTTTGTATTCCGTGTTTAATAGAGCCTTACAATTTCGCTGCGGATTCTGGGTGTGAACGATTGTAATGACGAGATTAGGCCCTCTTGACAAAAGCCCAGAAGACAAAAGGTAGAAGTAGAAGTCATATAGGGTGAGTCTGCGGAGATAGGCTTTGAAAGGAAACGTAGAAACTCCGTTAGCCTTTGTTGCGTTGGTTGGGTCGGCAACCCGATGGCAGAGAGCATGGAGTTATCCCTCGGCGTTACCTGAAATCAGGACTTATGGCTGCGGTTAGACAGCCTTACTAGAGGTCTGGGCAATAACTGCATATGCGGCGTTCCTGACGCCAACATGATATGTTAGAACGACAAGCCGTAATGGTAGCGTGCGAGAATGATTGGGTAAAATGGACATAAGTAACGGATTTTAGGGAGTCTCGGAAGATAATCGTAATGCAGGACTGATGCTATAAACTCGTATTTATAAGCTTCAGCTGTATTCGAGCACACTAGAGTGTTATGGCAATCAGTTTGTAAACAGCTAAAAAAAAAAAAAACATCAAACAACAAGAAGCTTTCAAGGGCCTACATAACCCTTGCGTTATTACTTACAGGCATAACTCAGTGTCGGACAAACGGCCCTTTCAAACACCGCCGACCTTAATCATAGCACCGAGATAGTTTTTATAAGTATCGATCTAGTTCTGTATCTGTACGGTGTTCGGCTGGATGCTCGCTAGACCACCAGAGGCGTGCTTGTCGTAGAAGCTTAAGGAACCGACCTCCGAGAATTTCTCGACCTAGTTGAACTACGCGTAGCCCGTCGTGGTAGCCAATTCCAGCGTGTGCGTCGTTTTGTGGATCGTTACGTAGACGTCCATGTAGTTGTTCCCGAATATGATGCTATAGTTATAGAATAGCCCAGCTGCACCGCCGCCTAGCTCCGGAAATACGTTCACGTGGCGGATGTATTCTCGTGCGTGAACCAGACGTTTGCCAAGAGTTTAGATACCTAGGTATTTCATGTTAACTAGTTATCCTCTAGGTATTATCGGAAATATGGAAGGGGGGGGCAAGTGACTAGGTAGTTGTTTATACTGATCATAATTTTCTTGCTGGGCGATGTGACATGCTTGTGTTTGCACATGAGTTTACGGCCTTATCGCAGTCCGAATGGTGGACGTCAAAGATTTTTATGCGGGAAGCGCTTAAATATTTTTACTCGGCTTCGGTCTTTCAGGACTGGAAGATCCAACCGGCTTTCCAGTTATCGTTGGTGGATTGCGTAAAACACATGATAGAGAGTAATCCTTTTTAGATATGCTGCCGAAATATTTCCGGGTCGACTACCATAGGAGATCTATATAATTCAACCGAAAAAAGGCCTTGCACAGCTTCCTGCCTGACTAAACATAAAGACATTCAGCTGTGGTAAGAGATGGAACGATCTGGCTGCACTAGCTGTTCCTTTAGCCATCATACCTATTATCATACGTATCTGCAACTAGAAGGTAAGTTGTCTGCATCGGGAATTCTCGAAGTTCTTGGAAAGATAACCATGATGCAACATCTATCACGGGTGACAGCATGGGGCACGAAAGCACTAAAGCACGTTGGTATAATGGATAGTCTCAAGGGTCTATTCCCTTGGGGTGCCTATTGGTGCGTGTGTGTGTGTGTGTTCGAGGCTATCTACACTAGGCTCCGTGGGAGAAATAGGTACTTGTCGAAAATAGATGCAGGTTATAAGTATCCCATAGGTGTATTGTAGAAGGATGTATCTAGCTGTAGAGGGTGGTATCCTGTATATGTAGCCATATGTGTGGGACGACTCCCGGCTACCTGAGTATTCAGGGCCTGTTCTCCGATATCCCCGGTACCTCCGAATACCTCCGCATTCCAGCACTACTACGTAGTTAGCAAATAAGGTTTTGCTGACATAACATGGAACCCAGAGGCCCTCGCTTCGAGGGTTATCCTTCTAGTCAACATGAGTAAGGTCGACCACCGGTATACCATCGATGGTTTCCTCAAACTTGACACCTTCTGTTTTTACCGGAACTCTGAGCTGTGGTTTGTTGTCAGCCATGACAGAACCGGCGAGAGTCACTGTGGAGGCTGCAGGTGTTGGTCGATTATATGTAGGGGCAGGCGTCGAATTGCGGTTGGGCTCTGGCTTAATGTTCAGGGGAGCTGGCTTCCCTGGTTTTTCTTCTGTGTATTACTTAGTAAACCATCTTATCTCGCATCGTACCATGTATTGCGCCTCATACCTGGGGAATGATTGTGTCTCGGCGAACACTCATTGATATCAAAGGCCCAGTTCATGTCTCGGATTTTCTAATAGTAATTAGGTGTTAGTTCTGGGGGGGGGGAAACTACCACCACTCTTATAGCTTTGCCGAACTTACGCTGTTCCCGAAGTAGTAGACATTCCAATATGACTTCCTTTCCAATCGAAAACCAACCATGCACAAACGCGAAACGACTTGACTTGCTTGTCTACTAGTAATTCCGACGTCTAGTAGAACACGACAATTCTTGCGGTCATAGTGTGCTATACAGCTCGTCTCCCCTCCTAAGTAAACCCGGATAGTGAGAGGACCTTGGCGACTTCTCTTGCGCTGCTGGTAAGAGAGGTGAGGTGAATTATCCTAACAAAAAGGTTCCAGTTAGTACTTAATAAATTAGAGATGATAACAAAGAAAGTCTTGGGGGTACCTTTGCATTAAAGTAAGGCTTCACATCTCCCCTGGTCTCTCTATTTCCTGAAAAATATGGCCGGACGAGAGGGGTGCTCTGTCGCAGCTTAGGGTCGCCGACATCCTTCTCGATCTTCTGGCGCTTGAAGTTATGCTCCTGCCGGATGGGAGTGCTTAACTCACGCTTGGCAGGCATGGTAAGAATCAATGATCGTGAACCATGCTATAGAGCGTAACAAGATTAGGGGAAGGGATGGGTGAGGATGAGGAATTAAAGGTGGTGGTTTTGTGGTGCAATGATGAAGTGAGAAGGTGCAGGTATGCACAACACTAGGAGGCACGACAAATAAAGTCAACTGGAGGGAGAAGATAAGAAGATGATAGTGCAGGCATGAAAGGATTTTTGCAAGATCAATTCAATTGGCGTTGAATCATGGAAAATGATGCCGAGAAAGTGTTATAAAAGGTCTCATTTTGCATATAAATGATGCCTATTGTCACGGCAGCACAGGGGGGTGTAAGGCAATGCTTGATTTCCTGGTCTATTAACAAAAATACTAAAGGTCAAGAAGAAAAGAAGTCCAGAATGGTAGCTGGGATCATTCACACAGCTAAATACATCCTAGGTTTATTGTTCCTGACCTTATTGTTTTGTAGTGAATATTAGGTGGGGTGCTTATTATCCTGTTGCTGCCAAGCCTAGCGTTGTCAAGCCGTGACACGACCATACCTCCCTAAGGCATAAGTTCGTTATAAAAACACTAGGAGACAAAAACTTTGAATTAATTGCAATTAGCAATAATTAACTATAGTTTGCCATTACATTTATCCATAATACTTCTTAACCCAGGCTTACAACACGCCATATTGTCTGCCACATCAATTTCCAGAGTACAAGTCGCTGTGCTAATGTATATTAAGTAGAAGCAGGATGTAGTTGGACCATATAAGTATAAGCTAGACGTGCCTTAGTAAGTTCATACTATGAGGCAAGTTGATAGAGATGTGTCTCATTAAGTGTCCTTTATTTATTTATTTAAACCACTTGGAATTGTCCTCCCGCTTCTGTACAGCATGTCACCTGCTTCACTTTAGCAACTCCCTTAGGAGCTTCAACTACAAGTGGCCGAAGGATGCACTTGGCCAACCTTGCTTTCTCTTTTAACCACCTCTAAAGCCCTCCACCAGCTCATCACTCCTATTTTATACCGGGTGCAGTTAAGGAAATATTTATAAGCTACGAATCACCATGTCCATCCCCGTTTGTTTAGTCACCCAACTACCATGAACTCTCAATTTCCGTTATGGACGTGCTAGTACGGTATCATATCGTCGATAAAATTCAACCACGAGTTTACTTATTATCAACACTGCGATGTTCTTCCCAATACAAGCGTGGGTACCAGCTCCAAACTACCTATACACGAAGAGTTAGATCAATCATGATAATCAAATACGATAACATGCTGAATAAACAGTGCCGACGGTTTAAAACTGGGAAATCTTACCGAAAACAGGTATCGGCTCATTTCTAGCATTTTCACCTCGCTCGCTTGTATCCACCGTTCATGTCGAAACTGGTCAGAATCTTGTCCGTAAATTTCTCTGTTTCGGTGAAGTACCCATGCGTTGACACCTACGGTGGCACCACCGTGAATACAGTAGCCATCAATCGTAGCCCCTTCTTCTGGTACATTGCATTCGACAATGGCGCCTGTGTTAGGATGAACTCTCAATGTTTCGTTGATTACGGCGTTACTTTAAATTGGCCGCTGATTGTTAGTAATGGACAATCCCTGGAAGATGATTTGATATTTGCGGTTCAAAACCCTTGACGGCAGTCTTCGTATAGAGCCCTCCAATATTCCTTCCTAACGTAGCGTGACGCTGGACATCTCTAACGGAGGAGAGGTACTTCAAGGGCTCACCACGGTATATAGGGGTCCCTACCTCGTAGAAATCTGACTAATACCAGAGGGCGCAGTCAGCTTAGACCGATAAGAGCATTCTTAAAGGATCCTTCCTACCCTTGCAAATGCTTGTCTCGAAGCGTGAATAACCTGGAACACTTCTGGACTGGAAAATGATACATGAGATGGGCCAATTCGTACGACAGGCCCGTATTTCTCATGCGATCTCATGTTCTACCCTGGCATATCGTCCAGAGCTGTAACCAACTGCCAGAGCCTTTCTTGTAAGGTGGGGTAGGACAGTTGCGGGTCTACTAGCTCAACTAGTAGGGATCTTTCCATGTCCATTGCTGCAAGACTGGTCTATGCTACTAAGCTGATGGGTTGTTAGTTATCGGCCAACTAGCCGGTCGTCACACATACTCAGGCATCCCAACTCCTATATCAACCATAGACTAAGTATTCCTAGGTATCTATGGATCCTCTATTAATATATGTAGCCTAAGCGATTTGAACCACTACCTAGTAGTACTCTAGATATACTATAGCCTATTAGAAATCAAGTTCCCTCCACCAAAAGTAGGTTAGACGGCGTTACGCCCCGCGGAGGCACAGTCCTACCCACCCCAGACACACTAGTTCACCTCGATTAAAATACACTCAGATCTCTCCTCTATGGCATTCCATATTCCTTAGGGAAATTGATTTAATGAAGCTTCACAGCAGGTCGTGACTCCATTAAAGACAAAACACAATGGCTGCGACAATTCTCATCACAGGAGCCACCGGCCTGATCGGCTTCCGCATTCTTCTCGTCGCTCTCGTCAAGACACGCAATCCCCACTTCACCGTCTCCCACGTGGTGCCCGGATACGTCTTCGGCCGCAACGAGCTCGCGCTCGACGCCGCCATGATGTAGGCGCAGAACAGCTCTAACAACTTCATGATGATGGGCATGCTGGGCGCCGAGCTGCCGATGCCCATCCATGGCGGCTTCGCGCACATCGACGACGTGGCGGATCTCCATCTGCGCGTCGCGTTCCTTAATCCCAAGGCAGACGAGCCCAAGGATTTCGGCATCTCGACCAAAGTAGATTATGCAACGATATTCGATTACGTTGAGAAAGCTTTCCCCAAGGCCGTTGCGGCGGGAGTGTTCAAGAGGGGCACAGTGCCTACGCTGCCCGTTGAATATGACTCGAGTGATTCGGAAAAATTGCTAGGCCGGAAGTTGAGAAGCTTTGAGAGCGCGGTGGTGGATGTTGCAAGCCAGTATCTTGAGAAGCTGGGGGTGGAGAAGGCGTGAAGCACCGGTATGTAAAAAATAATAGAGAGTGGAGATATAGTTGTAGATCATATCAAGATGGAATACATATTAATATTTTGTAGCAGTACGCCATCCATATAGCTCCTCGCATATTGGCTTTATGATACGGTGCCTAGGGGGGCCTAGGTGTAGGCCAACGAACGTGGTATACGCTATATAGACCTAGATAACATATGGGAGAACCCAACCATGGGTCCCTCTGTTTTTTCGGATCACTTTAACTCGTATTCGATAAACCCAAGAATAAAATGCCTTTATATTAAAATTTGAATATAAATATGTAAAAAATGTCGGAAAAAGGCTTAAAGTTGTATTAATTTTAAAGTTAGTATTGTTACAACTAATAAAGATAGTGGAGGTCACGTGATTCTTGGGTCCCGTGATTTGAAGTAAGATTCTTTATAGCTCTCTTTATAAAGTAATAAAGAAAAAAAAAGAAGAAAAGTATTTTTTATTTGTTTTTATTTCTCGTAATAAAGAAGGTTAAAAAATGCGGGATATTATTTCTCTTAAAATAAAGTATAAATAAATTAGAATTTTTTTATGTATTTATTTATTTTTTTTTTTAGTTATTAATTTAAAATTATAATGAAAATACTTTAAAATCTCTTTAACGAATAAAGCATTATGAATTTTTTAAATTAATCTCGATTTATTATTATTTTTAAAACAAAAAAAACTTAATATATATTTATTTATAAAATTAATTAATTAAAAACATATAAAAAGGTTTATTATATTTTAATAACTTTTTAATTAATGTTTAATATTAGTTTAAAAAAAGGGACTTTTAATTAAACCGTCTTAAAATAAATATACCTCTTAAAATTAAAAAGTAATAAAAAAGAAATAAAAAAATAATAATTAATAAGCTTTTAAACGAAAGTTTTAAATTCTTTTACGGTATAATAAAAAGATTTAAAAAAACCAACATAAAAATTAATTATAATTATAATTAAAAAAGAACTTTAAAAAATATCTTTAAAGCTTAATAAAAAAATCGTTTAAAAAAAGAAAAAGAAAAGAAAAAAACACTTAAAAAAGAAAATAAATAAGCAAAATAACTTTTATTTTTTAAAAATAAATAATTAAAGCTACTTTTAAATGATAATAATTTTAATAGTTTAAATAATAAAAACGATATAACGATTCTCGATATAAAAGGTTTTAAATTAATTATATTTAATAAGTATAATAAGTTAAATAATTTTAAAAGATTTTTAATTTAAGTTAAAACTTATTTACGGTTTTATTACGAAATAATTATTATTAAAAAATAAAAAGTTTTTATAATATTTTAGTTTTAATCGATATTAAAAAATCACTTAAATAATAAATTAAACGTTTAAAAATTATAAAAAGTTTAAAAAATAATTTAGGTTTATCTTTAATAATTTAATCTTTAAATAATAAAATCAAAAGGCTTTAAATTACGTTATTAAGTTTAAAAAACTTATAAGCTAGTTATAATTATGTTACGAATTTAACCTGTTAAAAGGGTTTCTTACAAAGGTATTAAAACACGAATTATAAAGATGTTAATAAGATAAAGGATTTCTATGCAACATCACGTGACATGGATCACTATAAATAAGGTGATCCAAGTATATCCATTTAGTAGTATAGGATAAATCACTTTAAATAAGGTGATCCAAAGTTATTTGTTACGAACCAACTGTGTTAGAAGGATTTCCAGCAGGGGTAGTCGGGCACGGACCAAGACTGGACGGACCAGTGGTCCCCTCCTTTGTAATGTGATGTAACATCACGTGACCCAATTAAAGGTATTTATTTGATTAAGTCTAAAGAATTAGAGGTATTTATTTAATTAAGTTTAATTCTTTTAATATTTAACATACTAAATAAAAAGACGTATATAAAGGAGAATAAGTATAAGTAAATTAAAATTTCCTATATATCTAGTTATTTATTCTAGTTTTTTAGTTATTAATTTAAAATTATAATTATTTTTTAATATTATAATGAAAATACCTTAAAATCTCTTTAATAAATAAAAATATTATAAATCATTTAAATTAATTTTAATTTATTATTATTTTTAAATTAAGAAAACTTAGTACGTATTTACTTATAAAATTAACTAACTAAGAATATATAACGAGGTTCGTTACATTTTAATAGCTCTTTAATTAATGCTTAATATTAGTTTAAAAGAAGGGACCTTTGGTTAAACCGTCTTAAAACAAGCATACCCCTTAAAACCAGAGGGTAATAAGAAAAGAAACAAGTAAGAAAATAATAATTGATAAGCTTTTAAACGAAAACTTAGATTTTTTTACGTTACGATAAAAGGGTTTAAAAGAACTAACGTAAGAATTAATTATAATTATAGTTAAAAAAAGCTTTAAAAAGACACCTTTAAAGCTTAGTAAGAAAAATCATTTAAAGAAGAAGAAGAAGAAAAAAAAGAAACACTTAAAAAAAATAAATAAGCAAGATAACTTTTACCTTTTAAAAATAAATAATCGAAATTACTTTTAAACGATAATAACTTAAATAGCTTAAACGACGAAAATAACATAACGACTTTTAATATAAAAGTTTTTAAATTAATTGTATTTAATAAATATAATAAGATAAGTAATTTAAAAGGATTTTTGATTTAAGCCGGAACTTACTTACGATTTTATTACGAAATAATTACTATTAAAGAATAAAAGATTTTTACGGTATTTTAGCTCTTTATTAGAATTGCTTTAACTTAGTTTTAATTAGTATTAAAAGATTATTTGGAAAATGAATTAAACGCTTAAAGAGACAAAAAGAAGGTTTTTAAGGATTATAAAGAGTTTAAAAAATAATTTAGGTTTATATTTAGTAACTTAATTCTTAAGTAATAAGCCAAAGCTTGACTTTATAAATTACGATAAAATAAGAAAGCTTTAAATTACGCTATTAAGTTCAAGAAACTTATAAGCTAGTTATAACTACTTATTAAAAGTTTATATTACTTATTTTATTAAAGACTAAAAGACTATATAAAGAAAGGAACTTAGGGAAGTTTAATAATTACGTTATAATGGTAATTATTATCGATAACGAAAATTTCGAACGGTACCTTAAAAAGAAAAAGACGGTATAATAAAGGAACGGCGATTAATAAAAAGAAGGAAATTATAAAAGTAGTGCCGGAATAAAGAAAGGCATTAAAACTAAGTTAAACCTTATTAAAATTAACGTTACTTAAAAAAAGCAAAAGAAACAAAATAAATTAACTATTAAGTGTTTTAACTATAAAAAGAAAAGACATTATAAAAACGAGTGTTAAAGTTTTAAGAAATAAAAACTAAAAATAAAAAAGATTTCTTAACTTAAAAAAAGAACTTTTAAAGTAAGAATTTATTTCGAAAATAATAAAGAGGTAAATTAAGTGTTTATTATTACTACTATTAAAGTAGAAAAAGACAAGGAAGTCCTTATAAAAAGAAGTTATAAATATTATTAAATCGACCGCAAAGATTATTTAAAGTATAATTACTTATATTTAAGGTACCTCACGCTAAAACAAGCTAAATAAAGATATAATAAAAGCGAACTACCGTATAAATACGATACTTATAAACTAGGATACGACTTAGGAATTAAATTAAACCATAATAAGTTATATTAAAGCCATTATAACGACGATAAATGCGAAACTTACTAAGGAAAAAGCTAACATAATAGCTTAAACTAGAGGTTTTATATAGATAATAGTTACGATGTTTATTAAAGCTTAAATAATGCTAGTTAACTTAATAAGCTATTAAGTAAAAAACTTGAAATAAAGCTAAAAATAGAAAAACAACCAAAAAGGGAATATATATCGTTACATTAAAGTTTTTATATTAACGATGCTTGTTAAGTATATAAAAGTTCTAAGGATAAAGCCGGTTATTATTCTTAAAAACTAAAAAGTAATGATATAAAAGAAAATAAGTATATTTATAATAACGTTTTACGATAATTATATTATTTTAAAATATATTATTTTTACTTAAGTTTTAAAAAAAGTAACGAAGTAATTATTAAGGGTTATATATATTACATCTTAATACTATGCGATATATATGATTTACTCGAAGCGAGTTTCGAAAAAGACGAAATTAAGGAAGAATTATAAGAATTATAAAAAGAATTACATATTTTATAATGGTTCGAAAAACGAGTTAAATATAATATTAATTTATTTAGCTTCGTAAAAAAGTACTTAATAAAATAATAAGTAAAAATACATATAATTAAATTAAGTTATAAACGAATCGTTAAGATATATTTTAAGAAAAAAGGAGAGTTTTTAGAAATTTATATAAACTTATAAGGAAATATCGAGTTATTTTTAACAAGTAAATTCGAGAATTATATTTTTTATTTAAAAATAATTTAAAACTTTAAAAGATTTCGAGTTAATAAAAAAATAGATTTAAGTTATAAAAAAGCCCTCGAAAAAGAATTAAAGTTTTAATATATAAGGTTTTATATAAAAAATAAACCTTTTACTCCTTATTACGTAAAAGGTAGTTAAAAAGATTATTTAAATAACGATTACTAGAAACACGCTCTTATAAAAGCCCAAAAATAAAAAGATATTTAGGTCATAGCAACTTAAAAAAACCAAAAAACGACAAAGATTCTCGTTAATAAGGCAGCGAGAAGCCATAAATAATAAGTCTTTATATAAAGTCTAATTAAGACTCGATAATACTATTATAATTAAAGTTAAGTATAATAAAAAGGAGTATAAAGCCTTTATAAACTTAAAAGTAAATAAAAATTATATTTTAATTAAAATAATTTAAAAAGATAAAATATTATAAGTATATAAATAAAGTTTATATTAATTACGGAACTTTAAAAGATATATATTTAGTTACGAAAATAATAAAGTATTAAAAAATAATTTCTCTTTTAGTAACCATTTAAAAACATCTCAAGTAAGTCATTTTTAATATTATATATATATTAAGCCACGATATAATGTTAAGAATAAATTAACTTAAAAGAAATAACTTATAAATAAATTTCGAAATAAATATGCTTTATTAAGATCAAAATTAAGAGGAGCTAATTATTACGGGTTACGAAATAAGTATCGTAAATAACTTTAGAAAAACGGATATAAAGATAAAACATATCGCTTATATAATTTAAGTAATTAAGCCTGAAAATTTAACGAAAAGAGTATTACGTAAGTATTTTCGTTTTTATAAATTATTTAAAAATAAAATAAAAAAAGAATTATTAAAATATAATTAATAAGATTATTAAATTCATTTTAAAGAAAGAAAATAATTAAAACTATTTTTAATATATCTTATGAATTAGGAAAAATAAAAAGCATTATAAAACGAAATTTAGAAGGATTTTAATAAAGGATATATTCGAGAATTAAAGTCCTCGTTAGGATACCTGGTAATTATAATATTAAAGGTCGATAAAAATAGAAAGTAATATATTAATAAAAAAGGAAATTTAGTGTAGCGACGAGTAATTAATTATCGATACTTTAATAAAATAATAAAAAAGAACGAATATTTATTATTATTAATAAAACTTATAAAAAGGTAAATTAGTAAGGCCTAAATTTTTATAGTATTAAACCTTCGCGATGGTTATTATATAATTAAAATGGCTAAAAGACACAAATAGTATATCGCTTTCCGAACGATATATAAATATTATAAATATAAAGTTATGCTATTTAAACTTATTAATGCACTTATTATATTTTAATATATGATTATAATAATCTTTCGTAAGTTTTTAGATAAATTTATATTTATTTATTTAGACGATATATTAATTTATTTAGAAAACGAAAAGGAGTATAAAGAATATGTAGAATAAGTATTAAAAGCCTTAAAAAAGGTAAACCTATTTATTTATTTAATTAAAAGTAAATAATATATTAAAAAACTAGATTATTTAAGGTTTACGATAAGTTTAAGAAAAATCCATATTTAAAAGGGAAAAATAATAGTAATTAAGGATTAATTAAAACCTAGGAATGTTATAAACATATATGTATTTCTTGGTTTTATTAATTACGTTAAATAATTTATTTAAGGTTTTAAGTAAATTATTAAACTATTAATAAAACTAATTACTTTAGCGAAAATAAGAGAAACTTTTTATTTTATTAAAAAAGCTAAATAAGCTTTTTAGTAACTAAAAAAGGTAATAACTAGCGAGGTTATATATAAACTTCTAAACGAAAATAAAAAGAAGCGACTAAGGATAAACGCCTTAAATTTCGCTATCGGAATAGTTCTAAAGTAGCTAAAAGATAATGGAAAATAGTATTTAGTCGTGTATTTATTTAAGGCATTATACGGCGCTAAATTGAATTATTAAATTTATAACAAGGAATTATTAGTAATTATTAAAGCATTAAAAGAATGGGAATTATGGCTTAGTAGAATTAAAGAACTTATTAATATTTATTTAAATTACAAGAATTTTACATGATTTATAACAATATAAACGCTTAATTAGAGACATAAGCATTAAATGATTTTCTTGTTTAAGTTTAATTTTAAAATTTATTACATTAAGGGAAAGGAAAACGTTTAAGTAGACCTGTTTAATAGAAAAGGAAATTATAAGTTAAAAATTAATAAAAGAGATATCTAGATATTTAAATAATAAAATGACGGATTAATTATATTAGTTTATATGCGAATTAACATAGGAAACTAGAAATAACGTTTTAAGGAAAATTACAATTAAAAAGAAAAGTAATTATAGTTTTAATAAGGATTTAATAACGAACTTCTCTCGTATAAAAAAAAGGTTTATATATTAAAACGAGTATAGGACGAATTCGTTAAAGAATTTCACAAATATTTTTTATATGGTTACTAGGGAATTTTTAAAACGATAAAACGACTTTAAGAGAAATTCGACTTTCTAGAAATGCGATAAATAGTTAAAAGAATTATAAAGAATTATAATATTTATAATAAGGTTAAAGTATCACGATATAAACTATATAAATTATTATAGTTAACTTAAATACTTAATAAAGCGTGGCACATAATTACATAGGATTTCGTAATAAAACTTCTTAAGTTAAAAAATCTTATTATAAGAGTATTTTATAATAATATATAAGTAATTATTAATAAACTCACGAAATATACTTACTTCTTATCGTTTAACGAGTTAAATATAGTAAAATAGCTAGCTTTTAATTTCCTAAAAAAATACATTAATAAATATAGATTACCGAAACACATTATTTTAAATAAAGATAAGTTATTTACTTTAAAGTTTTAAACTAGTTTAATAAAACAAATAAGAATCAAATAAAAGTTATTTATAACGTATTATCCTTAAACAAACAAATAAATAAAGAAACTAAATTAAATAATAAAATAATAGCGTATAACACTTCGGTTAATAAAGATATAAAGATATCACTATACGAAGTAGTATATAGTTAAAAAGCAGAAATCTAAAAGCAATTAATTAAACTCACGAGAGCACTAAAAGTCGAAATAAAAGCCTTAAAAGTAGAGGTATTATCTAAAAAAGTTTAAGTAGTATAATTACGATTATAAAAAAAATTATAATTCATTTAAGATAAAATAATAAAGTATTATAACAAAAAAAGAATTGAGGGATTAATTCTTAAAAAAGGAGATATAATTTATTTATTTCGCTAACGACAAGGCGTAATAATAAAAATACCTTAAATTAAAATAAAACGGCTTAATAAAAAACTTAAGTTTAAGAAGTTAAAACTATATAAGATTAAAAAGGTTATTTCGAAAGTTAACTATAAATTAGTATTATTAAAAGGATTTAAAATATATTTTATATTTTATGTTTTACTTTTTAAATTAGCATTAAAGAACACCTTATTAGAAAATTAATTAAAATTTAAAAAAAACCCTAATAAGTACGAAGTTAAAAAGATATTAAATTTAAAACAAATTAGTAATTAGTTATAATATTTTGTTAAATAAGAAGGTTACTTACTCGAGGAAAACACTTGGGAACTACTTAAGCACTTAAAAAACTTAATAAATAAACTTACGAACTTTTACTGCTAAAACCCGGATTAATTAAAAGGACTTAAAGGTTAAAACCTTAATCTAAAAAAGATAAGTCGAAAATGGGGACGATCTCGAAAATAACTCTAGCTTATTCGGCTAAAAATTATTATTTAATTTAAAGACGTTTTTACTTTTCCTTTAAACGCTTTTATTTTTTTAACTTTACTCTTTCGAGCTCTTTTATGGAAAAAAAACCACATTTTAATATTTTTAAACCCCTTTTTTATAAGTACTTCTCTTATTTGCGAAGACGAGTAAAACGACTAGTAAGGGCTTAAAGCTCCTTTTCCGCTTTGCGACGCTTGTTAATAATACGATTTTTCTCGCGGCCGAGATCCGCTAAATTAAACATTTCAATACCGAAATTATCGTAATGATTACGAACTTTAGCCGTATAGTGAAAACATGTTTTAAATTAAGGCATTATAAAGTAATAAAGATTTATTTTAAAATAATAGAAATAAAGAAACACCTTATAACTATATAAACAAATATAAGTAATAATGAAATTATAGGATTTACATTAAGTTTTTAAAGGTTTTGAAATAAATTTAAATATATTAAATATTATAACGATAATAAAAAAGGGAACTTATTAAAAAGAAAGATTTTTAAGGATAAAAAGTTTAAAAAGGGAGAAATAATATTACGAATTAATTATATTAAAAGGATTTCTAATAAGGGTAATTAAGTATAAACCAAGACTAGATGGATTAGTGGTCCCCTTTTTTATAATGTAATGTAATATCACGTGACTTAATTAGAAGTATTTATTTAATTAAGTTTAAAGAATTAAAGGTATTCATTTAATTAAGTCTAATTTTTTTAGTATTTAACATGCTAAATAGAAAGATATATATAAAGGAGAATGAGTATAAATAAATTAGAATTTCCTATGTATTTAATTATTCATTTTAGTTCTTTAATTATTAATTTAAGATTATAATCACTTTTTAACATTATAATGAGAGTATCTTAAAATCTCTTTAACGAATAAAAACATTATAAATTACTTGAACTAATCTTAATTCACTATTATTTTCAAATCAAGAAAACCTAATACGTACTTACCTGTGAAGTTAGTTGACTAGGAATACACAGGGAGGTTCGTCACATTATCTAATATATAAAAAGGGAAATGAATCACTTTAAATAAAGTGATTTAAAGGTATTTAACATATTAAAACGGAAATCCTGTATAAAGGGAAAACGGGTATAAAAAGAAAGGAATTTCCTTTATTTCTAATTATTTATTCTAGTTTTTTAATTATTAATTTAAAACTATAATTACTTCTTAATATTATAATAAAAGTACATTAAAATCTCTTTAACGAATAAAACATTATAAATCACTTAAACTAATCTTAATTCACTATTACCTTTAAATCAAGAAAACCTAGTATGTACTTACCTATAAAGTTAACTAACTAGGAACACACAAGGAGGTTCGTCATAAATTACTTATTAAAAATTAAAAGATTATATAAAAAATAAGTTATATAAAATAAACTTATATTAAAAAAAAACTAAAAAAGTTTAACGATTACATTATAATAATAACTTTAAATAATATTTTAAAAAACGATATAATAAAAAAATAGCGATTAATAAAAAAATAGCGATTAATAAAAAAATAGCGATTAATAAAAAAATAGCGATTAATAAAAAAATAGCGATTAATAAAAAAATAGCGATTAATAA